>WWET01002479.1:110857-132272 GCA_011038615.1 Limnodynastes dumerilii
CTACACATAAAATAGACAATTAAAGTACCCGACAATTTTTTGTCAAGTATATTTTCCATGTCGGTATTTCTTCTGTTTGCGCTAGGAATTCCTACCGGACTCATTTAAACACTTTGAATACATCCTTTTGTGTCAGAGCAGCAAGATTGTCTTGCCTGTTGGCTCACAGTGCACTATTAATATTCACAGGTGTTCTCTGGCTCATTTCTTGTGGTATTAGAACACAAAAGAAATAAAAATACAGTGCTAAAAAAAAATAATAATTACAGGACAATCTGAACTAATAACCACTAGTAGCTAAAAGAAACAATATAGTTATTAATAAAATATTTAATTGGGGCTTTGACATTGGAAGTTTTGCACCTCTATTTTGGGACTAAACTTGAACTTTGAATTAGTGTTCCATATTCCATGACAATAATAGAATGCTATAGTGATTATTACTAATTTATTATTGTTTAGATTTAATTAATATATTGTTCTTTTAGCAAATTGTAGTTTTTACTACAAATTATACTGACGTTTTTTTAAATTTTTTTAGGTGTTTTTTTTTAGCACTGCATATTTAATCATTTTGTTGTACTGCACATTGAAGGATTGACAATCCAGCTTGCAGCTGCTTTATTGATTAGCTACTTTATATTTATCTTCATATTCATTAATATTCACTATTCATTCTTTGGCACAACAGGAGATGTATTTTGTTCTTTATTATACAATTTCTAGTAGTAATTTGCTTTTTGAGCATTCCAAGAGAGGATTCAAGGTCCCTTACACTCCCCAGCACTCGTCTTGCAGTATACATCAATGGATGGTCTCATCCTAAGGCCACAATCTTTTACTTACCTGCGGCACTATCCATTCCATTCCCACCAATATGGGCATTGGTGAATACCGTGTCTGACTGTGACTAAAAGCCTAACAATGTGACAGGTAGGACTGTGAAGAGTAATCTACCATAATAAATAAAGGTATGAATGAGAATGTTTTACTTTCTTCACTATGTGTCAGAGTGTAGAACTATTACATCTTAATACATATTGTGAAAAAAAAACCAAATGCTTTTACATGCATTATCACCTTTTGAACTAGAAAGATAATTTACAGTGAAAATCAGGACCAAATAAAATGGAATTTTAATGTGGAGTGTTATCCTAACCAGCCAATTGTATTAAACCAGGCCTTTGCAATAACAACAAGCCAGAAAAACAAGGATATATATACTGTATATATTGCAGTTAAAAACATTAAATGTTTTCTAGGCACTCCAAACTCTCTTAAAACTGTACCTTATAGTTACAAAGATTGTCTATTCTATTTCGTCTTCTAATTTAATTTCTCAAATGAAAGACCTATAATGTTTTAAAATAATGTAGGAGCATCAAGTCGCTGAGCTCTATGTTGCCGGTAGTCTTCCCCCTTCAACTTTTATTTGCCAACCAACAGTTTCACCCAGGGAGAGTGCAAACATTGAGTTACGTCCAGAGTCTTTAGGATAAGCCATCTGATAGATATGCAATTGATTTGCTCCTTTGCAACTTGGCATCTCTCTTCTTTGGAGTTTCGGAAATATTTTCAAATTTGAAACTTCCTCCAATGATCCACTATATGTCAACTGCCGATACATGCCACTATAAATGAATAGTGCAATTCAAACTTCTACCTATCGACACGTGCCGCTACCCTGTTTGAAATATTATGGCAGATGCAACTGCACATCTCACATGCAATCTTTATAAATTATTCTTAAGCAAAATCACTCCTTCACCCCAATCACTAAACCAAAAATGGGAGCGAGGGTTCTATAAGAACCCATAGAGAAGTGCTTGTCAAAGGTGTGGGTGGCCAGTACAAACAGCCCTTTTTTTTAAGCAATCAATGTTCCCGAAAGCAAAAGCCTATGCGCTGAATTGTAAGTATTTTTCTACCCCAATTATTGTTATCCTTAACCTCTCCTCCCCGCAGCCTAACCCTAAGACTCCCTTCCTTGCAGGGACCCTCCCCTTCTATGACTCTAACCTTAAACCTCCCTTCCTCAGAGCCTAACCCTAAAAGTCCCCAGTGAGTGTTACTCACCTCTCCGACGGCAAGCGCCAAAATAATTTTATTTATTATGTCCTCAGCCATTTAGTACAATACTTTCTTACAACCTTGCCCAGTTGCCCTGAGTGCCTAGTAACATTGGTTAAGAAACCCTGATCTAGATATCACCTCATATTGACACCACAAGCACAAACAATGGCGATAGCAGGCTGTTACAAGCCTTGTTGAGTGTCCTACCACCCAGCCCCCCCCCCTTTCTTTTTTTCCCTTCGCCCCCCCTTTCTTTTTTTCCCTTCGTCTACCCTGTATGGTTTACCCCCCCAATACTCAGTCCCAATTGCTCAATTTCTACCCGATTCACGCTTAAGAAACCATTAGGCCTTTAAATATACGCGACTATTAGCAAGGTGTCTCTCTCGGCATGCCTCCGGTTTTCAGCTTCTTAAGCGACTTATGAATGCCATAGGGCTACCTTGTCTTTAGACTCTTAGGGATTAAGAACGTTACTGCGTAACCGCGTCCAGATTTGCTCATTTAAAAGCCTCCCTCCACCCAATCTTCTTATCTTCGTACTTAATTTTTTCCGGCATGCCCCTTGCTTCTTGAGTCACTATGAACCTTGCAGCATTAGGTTTGTAGAGGTGATTCACAGCAATCCTGTTCCTAAATGTAGATTGCGTATATAAATTACTACGCATGCGCAGTATATCCCTTCCTAAATATACGTACCTAAAAACCCACAGATTCTTAAGTGTCAATCAGGTCCTTTATGTGTATTGGCATCTATTTAGGGACACTTGGCTCCAGACCCAACTTCCTGAAGTTCTTTTTGTGTTTTCCATGGTACCATTTTGCCTCTAATACTACACCTTCAGTGCTGTTGGCTGGTCTGCAGAATAGCAGTAACACCGCAGTAAACTGTCTAGATACCGGTTTAATGTTCCTTATAACCATGTTTGTTTTAATATTGATGTATATTGCAAAGACTCAATAAAAACAGTTTACACAAAAATTATGTAGGGGATCTCATGTATCATGTTAAAATATAAATATCAGTTCTTTCTCTATTGAAACTACAGGGCCCAATTCAATTAGCCGTGATGACAGGAAAAAAGCACGCAGTGCGCATTTTCCCGTCATACGGTATATAAAAAGAAAAACATTTTTATGCGCACCTGTATGGGGTGCACATAAAAATAGCCCCCATAAAAATACGCGGAATTAGCTTCGCATCACAAAACGCCAGTGCAAAGCTAATTGAATCGGACCCACAGTCTAAAATTTCTAGCACATACACGCAAAGGTTAATTATGTTAACAGCCATTTAAACTACAGGCATGTTTTTGGAGTGTGAGAGGAAACTGGAGCACAACTTATGACCTGAGAGGTGTTAACCACTGAGCCAGTATGCTGTCCACTGACAGGTGTGTCCATTAAAATAAACTATAAACAAAAAAAACTAAAAATTACCAAATCATAAGAGCTTTCCAACCCACCAGTTTGATAGATGCCATATCATGGCAACTGCTTTGACATAAAAAATTGCAGGCACTCAACTACTCCTGAACCTTTTGCCATCCAAGGAGAAATCTGGTGAGAAGACATAGCATCAAACTGAAATGTTTGGAACATACCACATTTCAGGGTGGTTAGTATGGTCCTGTATGCTGAACATACTAAAGAGACTGACTTACAAATGAGGTTAGCCTCAAAACTGACCAAATCATATTAAAATTATGAACAGATTTACGTAAAACAAAAATACAAAAAAAAACACATGACTATTAGGCATAGACGACTTTCTAAACATTAGTTTTGAAAAATATAAAATATGAAGAATCCAAAGCATCATCTCAGCATACCCATTAAAGGCATAGCTTTAAACCAGAACATGTCAAAATGAACATTGGCCCATTTTACAAATTCCATCTGTTATGATTTAACATCAAATTTGAACCACACTAACATTTTATAACACAGTGAAGAGAACTTTGCATTAAACTGTACGATAACAGTAGAAATAGCAGAACAATTGTGTGGAATGGCCTGGTGAACCATTCATCATATGTATCTATAGTAACCAACTATTTTATCCCACTTCTATAGATTAAAGTTTACTACAGTAAGCAGTCTGAAAGGAAAGCTACTTAAAGCATATGCTTATAACATATAGTAATATATAGTTATAGGTTAATTTGTATGAGATGCATATTAGATGCATCAACCAGATAACAATCAACAGAAATTCATTATACATACATACACACACACACACACACACACACACACACACGCAGCCAAAATATATTCATGTATATAGTTTAAGCAAGAACAATGGGCCTGATCCAGACTTAATAACGACAGCTAATTTATGCATGCATAACTCTGGCTGTGGAAACACACTGCACATGCGCACAGCAGATGTTACGCATTGTAACTACGTACGATACGTGCATGACATCCCTACGCAAGCCGATTATACACAGTATGGGAAGAGGGAGGCATTTAAATTGTACAGTATGGGCTGGGTTAGGCACTTACGTACGACCAGAGATATGCAGGAAAAAGTTACGGTAGGGTTCTGAACACGCAAGTCAGCTAAATTACATGCCTGTGAGGGAAGTGCATTATCCTTAGTAGTGTGTAACTCAGGTATGCCTGTGTAAGTAAAACTACCTTAAGTCTGGATCAGGCCCAATGTACTGATGTTTGCAAGTCAGTTTGTTATTTATTATACATGACTAGTGTGGCAATACTACATTGTCTATGAAATGTTAGATTTTAGTACTTATGTATCGGCTATAACACTTCTTTGCATATTGTATAGCATTTACACTATGTGCATAAAACATGAATGTGCAGATGGTTGCTTAAGAAACAGTTTTATAGGATTAACAAATGTTTGCAATGCATCTAGGCTTAAAATATCACAGAAAAAAAATAGCAATTTTAAAGGCCACACAGTTAACAAAAAAAAATTATAAAACAAAAGAGGAAAATATTTGTATAATGTAATTCTAAACACCAATGAGTGACATTACACCAGCATGCATATGTATAATATAAACATACAAGTTGTAGCAATCATTCCTACACATTGACAATTAATGACAGAGACATACATTTTTACAGGTGAGATGGTTACCGCACAGTTACATTAAACTTGGCTGATCCTCATTAGCCAGCCACAGACTAAATAAATTATGCAGCATCATTAAAAGGATGAGTTAATATCCATAGTAGCAAGTCATATTTACATTTATATAAGCAGTAGATGTGACACATAAAACGGGTAAAATTATTAAAATATATAGCGATGCTAATTATATATTAGGTAAAACACATTTTCTATATTTTAACGATGTGTTGTTGGATACTGCAAAGTATAATAAGATATCATGAATAAATTATACATGCGACAATTGGGTCTCGGCAGGTGTGTTTACAAAAGATCGTGAGCATCAAGTTTCCTGAATCCCACCGTAAAGTAAGAGCATTGGTCAAATAAATGACAGCAGTATAAGGTGGTACAGTGTAATTAGAATACTGTTTTATGCATAATGCACTACAAAATACATACATATAAAGGCGAGCACACAACACACATTGCACCCACACAAATGGGAATTTGGCGTGTGCATATGTATACAGAGAGAAAGGCCCTGTCAGGCTGCACTCACGCAAATGATGTCATATCTCCAGCCCAGCGGTTTGATGACGTCACGCGCCTGCAACCGTCGTTTCCCAGGCAGCCCCGGGCAGAGAAGCTGGATGTGCCGGGGCTGACATGTCCTCTCACATCCCACCTGAAACCTGTATGTCAGCCGCTACAACCTACATCGAGAACCCCTGTGAGGGGGGAAATGGTACAGCCCGCCTTCAGGCGCTGTCAACCAGAGCCTGGCCGCGCCCACCGGAGAGGCGGGGTATAAGAGGAAGACTGTAATAAGGCCGCGTAAAAGCGTATTATAATTGGATATTTACAGGCCCCTGGAATATCTAGGACGCGCCTACTTGGGCGTAGGGGTATTAAAGACCCTCCCAGTTATAGAAATGGTAGGGCTCAATATCAGTCTCGTGTAGTGTAAGCTAGGTCGTACCCATTCTGTAGGAGAGGGGATGCAGGCATTACCAATGTCTATTGCATGTAACTGCCAGCTATTTAGCGTCCACCAGATGAAGCAGGATAGAGCGGGCTACTCTACCCAGAAAAAATGTTCTTTAATGTTTTGATGATTAAAAAAAAAAAGTGCAATGTAACATTCATGCCGCGGACTCCTAGGTTCTGATTATAATGCTCTCAATAAAGCAAATCTCATTTCCGATCATGGGACTACTGCTCAAGATGCAAAAAAAAAAAAAAAAAAAAAAAAAAAAAAAAAAAAAAAAAAAAAAAAGATTTACGGGGAGGGGAACTTTTATTTCGTAAGAAAAAATTGCTGTATAATTATGTAGAAATAAGAATAATTTATAATAAAAACGACATTAGAAAAGCTGAATCGTTTGCATAAAAAAGAATATAGTTTATTTTTCGGCACAATAATCCTCAGAATTAAACTGAGATTCTAAAGAAGTGTAATTACAATTTCAGAAACACATATTTAGCAAAAAGTTTTTTCTGACAAAGCCCCCAAAAACATTGTGACTAAGATTTCAAATGCTGTTGTCCCAGCTAAACCCGATGCAATTTAAAATAATCTCCGTATATAGCAATTGTGTAAATACAGGAAGACAAAAGAATCTGGTTAAATCTCATTCATGGATAGGATAGTGCCAACATATGTTGTCCCTTTGTAAACGGAAACTTAATAAATACAGTCTGAAAAAATAGTAGCTTGGCTTGTGTATTGCAAGTCATCTTATGTGTAAAAGCCATTGTAAAAAAAAATTAATGCAAACTAAAGTTTTGGAAATATACCTTTAATGGTACAAAATTACAATTTTAAAAGATTTTAAGTCAGCCCTCTTATGTTACCTCTTTCTTTTCACACATCATCAGACTGACCTGGAATGACTGCCACTCTCTGGATATGCAGTGGTTACACAAGGCATTGTCACTGCTGCCATCTGTTTGTCACAATTCATATAGCCTATCCATAGGTCTGACAAGGTTTTAATAAACCAAGATCTGCTGCCCCCTGGTGAGCAAAACAAAAACCTATCCGCACATTTTCATAGCTGATTCAGTTATTTTTTGTAGGCATTTAGAGAAAATATTAAACTAGTTAGTGGTGGCAGAAATTTTATGAATTTGAGTTACCGGTAGTTACATTTTTAGTAAGTAGTGCATTTTTTGGTGGGTTTGACCACAAAGGCTAGTCTTTAACCTACATAAACTAAAGTTCAAATGGCGTAATGCAAGGCGTTACACCTAAGGGCTCATGCAGTTGCCTTATATTACACCACCAATACGTATCTCCTATGAAGCCCTATTTTAGCCACAGTGCCCATGGAATATACAGATGTACTGGCAATTAATAATAAAGGGCTCGACCCAGACTTAAGAAGTAGCTTGAAATTAAGAGAGGAAGGTTACACCTGGGCAAAACCATGTTGCATGCAGATATATATCTTTGAATTGCTTACTGAACACAGATACTGACCAGCTTTACTATTACACTGTTATTTAGACTTGGAATAGGAAACATCACCTCTCAACTCTAATACCGTTTGTAACAAATGAAATAGTACTCCCCTGAAATCAATATGGTTTAGCCCAGGAGTAACTTTCCTCTCTTAATTTAAAGCTCTTTCTTAACTCTGGATCCAGCCCAAAGAGCTAGGTTTCTGAGCTACAGAAATATTAACAAATAACTGTTCTACTATAGGTTACAGTTATAGGTTTTAATGGCAGTTATTAAAGTTAAAGCCTTGAATGTGTTGCAGAAATGAATGTTCAGTGCATAAATATAGACATGGGACTTCAGAATTTTAACGACGTGTATTTACTGGTGTCTAACTGGTTATAGGAGAAGTGTCAAATAGGATTTAAAAAGTTTATGAAATAATAACATTTACAACAGTTTATTGTGTTACAGACATCAATTTGCAATATAAAAATATTTAACAAAAGAATATAAAGAAAGGACTCAAGTATACAGAAACACAAAAAAAATGGATGGTAATTTTACAGATTAATACATTACCATGTGTTTAGGTTTGCATTTTGTACAAAATATACTGCATGAGTTACTGCAACAACAGTATTGCTCAATATAAATTTCATCTATTAACCCACAGCTCTACCAACATATGTAGTCAAGTCCTTACCTAAAAGAAAATGATACAAATGGTGAAGACTGAGGTATTTAGATAAAGAAAGAAGAGATAGACTTAAGATGTGCAGTGCCAGGTGCTTTGTCAGATTAGCTGAACTCCCTGTCAGAGAGAATTAAGGGGGCAACAAGTGTCCATAGGTAAAGGAGTAGTCCAACCCAGCTGGAAGAAATCTTCACCCACACTGCTGACCAGGGACTGGTCAAGGAAAGATCAGAGGACTCCGGCCTGGTAACAAAAAAGAAAAATTAAATGATTATATTTGTTTCCTATCTTCATCTACAAGACAACAGACACATGGGCTTCTATAATAACATAGGCCAGTTCATAAATTCTGATTTTGATGGATGGAATCCTCAAAGTCACAAAGCTGTCTTAGTAGCAGAGGGCAATTTTAATATGTAAAGAGAAATTATGCATGTTTGTGTAAATTATGAAACAGAAAGGCAATCTGGATAGCGAAGTGGTTGTAAATAGTGCACAGAAAAGTTTAAGTAGTTGAGAAATTTGTTAAGCTTGTCTGAAGATGCATGTTTTACCAGCATGCTTGAACATTCAGAGAGTAAAGGATAATATTATTGGGTGAGGAAGGTTATTCCAGAGAGGAGGTTCAGTGTAGAAGAAGTCACATAACCACGAATCACAGAATTCATTAGTGTAGGAGAGTTGAAAATCCTGTAAAATATCTGAGACAGCGAGCGAGGATATATCCTGAGATAAGTGAGGATATGTATGTGGTTGCAGTCTTGTTAATAACTCTGTAGGCTAGCAAAGGATTGTTTGCGCTCCATCCCGAAACGCGTCAAGTGTCATATCATTACACAGTGAGCTTTCTGATCCAGTGGTTCGTCTCCAGCCCTGATTCCTTCCCAACTGCACAGACGTCCTTTCAGCAGACTGGGGACTGGAAATAGTACCATCTTTAAAACCTGGTACGGTCGCCCTCTGCATTTTTAACTATTTATTGATGCTCATGCACTTTAATGTTGCCGATTCTTATCCGAAAATGTATTTTGAGATTTTGTGCGTCATGCTTGAATTGTAAAGGAATTGTTTTATTCTCTTTCTTATGTTCCCTATGTGACTTATACCTTGAGAACCTTATGCTGGTTAAGTTACACAATACATTGCAAGTACAAGAACAGATTGGAACACAGTTAAAAAAAAAAAGAACTCAACTTTGAACTTTTATATTTAGTATTCCAAATCTTAATAATTAATCTAAGCTATGTCTCCATATCTATCATTTTACAATTAAGGGAACACATTTTCAAATACTCCAAGGGCTAGATTTATTAAACTGTGGAAAAGGAAAAATAGAGATTATATAAAATTTAAAAATATTTTTTATATTTAACAGGATTTAAAAACAGATTTATAGGGGGCACAGACAAGTTTAAAATCAACACCTGTCTAACACCTAGGCATCAAGCTTGATTAGTAGAGGTTATTGTAGTGTTGTCAACAAAATAGAGAGACCTGGTTCTAAATTTACTAAACTGTGGAAAAGGTGAATTGGAGATGTTGTCCACAGCACCTATCAGATTCCAGCTCTCACTTTCCCATTACCTACTAAAGAATGTCAACTAGAATCTAATTGGTTGCTAAGTGCAACATCTCCACTTTTCCTTTTCTGCAGTTTAGTAAACCTAGCCCCTGGTGGGTAACTTCTGTTGGCAGGTGGAAATATTATTGGCTCCGTTTTAAAAAGATTACATATGAATTCTCTCTCCTGATGTAGCAGTTTCTCACCTAAATCAAACCCTAGCAGACATACTTGACCAAGTTGCTCTAGCTACACCTCATGTATCACGGCAACTCAAATGTCAGCCGTGGCACACCAATGACACATGCAACCTTAAAGAAACTCTCCCGCAGAGCAGAACGTTGTTGGTGCAAATCTTGTCAGCCCAATGACTTTCTGACTTATACAAACATCTATCACACTTATAGAACTGCCCTGGATAATGCCAAATAATCTTACTTTTAAACTCTCACTTATACTCAGGCATCTAACCCCAAATGCTATAAAGGAAAAAGAGGATAGGGTAGGAGGGGGGGGGGGGGGGGCCCCAAAAAAAGAGGGATAGGGGAGGGGGAAGGACCACACAAGGATAAATGCAACTAAAGGGAGAAAGCTATTACCATCAGCAATATCCGGTGCTACAGGAGGATCAGAAAGATACAATTGAAACAAAAAAACGACAAGAAACTGTTGCCGTGGGCAATAGATAAGTGTACAACGAAAAACCCCTTTGGTGCACTATGTATCAGAGAAAATAGAAACATTCTATTCAAATTAAAACATATCTTTAATAGAAATTACAAAATACAAACATATGAAAATGTAGGAAATAAACACCTAGCAAATGGTATCTGTGAATTAGGAAAAAAATCTTGAATTAATCATGCAGCATCAAGGTGAATATTTGACAAGCTACTCCTATGTAAGTGCATAGAAAGAAAATCCAGCCAACACTGCTGCTAATCTAATCGATCAGGATACACATGCTGTCCCTAGGGAGGAGAACTAATAGCCTCATGGCTATACTTCACCCATTCCGGGTCTGTATCTGTCCCTCTCCAGGCTAAACTGATAATAATCATCAGGGTGACAAATGTGGATTGAAAAAGTACAATGCAGTCAAACAAATATACATAGGGGTAACAAAACACAGCGGAGCAGAAAAGACTCTCAAAATCAGTAGCGATGTAACAAGTACAATGCGTATACGACCATTCAAGCAGGACTTTGCTGTAGTGGAGATCTGCAAGCTGTGAACAGGTGCTGACGCGCGTTTCGCCATGCGTCCGGCTTTCTCAAAGGATGCTGGAGACCCCAAATGCTTTTTTTCGTACATTTAAGTCCCTACTAAACCCTCCTGTGCATAATCCACCAACCTCCACCAATGCCCAAGATCTTGCAATGTACTTTAAGGACAAGATTGATAACATAAGACAGGAATTATCCTCAAACTCCTCATCTACTAACATACTGTCCAACACCCTTTCTCCACCCTCTGGCACTATGTCCTCATTCCATCTCACAAATGAAGAGGAAGTATCTGCTCTATTCTCCTCTTCCTACTCTACTACCTGTCCTCTTGATCCTGTACCCTCACAAGTCAGTCGATGTCTATCCTCTATGTTTATTCCAACCCTAACTACAATCTGCAATATCTCTCTGAAGACTGGTATCTTCCCCTCCTTATTCAAGTACGCACTGATCACTCCAATTCTGAAAAAACAAAACTGTGACCCAAATTCTCCCTCAAATTATCGAGCCATTTCCCAGCTCCCATGCCCCACAAAGCTGCTTCCTTTCCTTACACAATTTTCTAGATCCTCATCAGTCAGGCTTTCGTTCTCAACACTCCACTGAAACTGCACTGACCAAAGTGGTCAATGATTTGAGTACTGCTAAATCCAAAGGTCACTACTCTCTAATAAATTTTCCTGGATCTTTCTGCTGCTTTTGACACGGTTGACCACTCTCTTCTCATACAAATGTTACAATCAATATGTATTCAGGACATAGCTCTTTCCTGGTTCACAACCTACATCTCCAATGGCACCTTTCAGTGTCCGCTTTTCTGGATCTACCTCTTCTGCCCTTCCACTATCTGTTGGGGTACCTTAAGGCTCAGTCCTGGGTCCCTTGCTCTTCTCTATCTATACCTCTTCCCTTGGACAACTAATAAAGTCATTTGGTTTCCAATATCATCTCTATGCAGATGATAGATTTGTTTATCTATCCACCTTTGATCACCAACCGTGCTGGTTCGCGTAACCTTAAACTTAATCTTTCAAAAACAGAGTTAATATTTCCTCCAGCCAACAAGAGCTACCCACCTGTTCTCTCTATTTCAGTTTACAACACTGATATATTCCCTACTCACCAAGCTTGCTGCCTAGGTGTTACACTTTATTTTCAACTGTCCTTTATGCCCCACATTTCTAAATCCTGTTATACACACTTAAAAAAAAAAAAAACCTTTCCAAAATTCGAAAATATCTCTTACAAGAAACTGCTAAAACGCTCATTTCTGCACTAATTATCTCCCACACTATCTCCCACAATATGAAATTACCCCTCTACAGTCTATATTGCATGCAGCAGAAAGACTGATCTTCCTTGCAAAACGCTCCACTAGAGCTAGTCCACTGTCAGTCTCTACCTTGGTTGCCTGTAAACTACAGAATCAAATTCAAAATCCTCTTTCTAACCTATAAAGCCATAAGCAATACTGCACCTGCATACATATCCTCACTTGTCTCAAGATATATCCCAGCTCGTTCTCTCAGATCATTACAAGATTAACTTCTGCACTTCATAAATGCTCTGATTCACGGTTACAGGACTTCTCCCGGGCTGCACCCACTCTCTGGAATAACCTTCCTAACCCATTAAGACTATCCACTACTCTACAAACTTTCAAGCGTTCCCTTAAAACTCATCTCTTCAGACAACTTATCAAATTCCACAACCTTCCTAAGCATTAAGTACCATATTACCAACCACTTCTGCCTTTCTTTTACATTATTAAAACAAACCCACACACACTCTCTCTAACCTGCATAGCCTGTAACTACTACTTGGAAGGTTGCAAGAAAAACGCTTATTACTGCTTTAAATGTGGTCTCTGTTTTACCCACATACTATTAACACATCATTAACCCTCATTAACTAGCATTTACATTTGTATTTTTCCTATTTTTGATTATCAATTTACCTACCACTCCTATTGTATATATACTCTGACTCACTTCCCATCACCACATCTTACTACCCAGGTGCCCTCCACATCTATCACCTTGAACTCTCTGTTTAACATCCTCACTCATCCCTCCACATCATGACTTGTAGCTCCCATATTCAGAATCATGCATCCTTTATCACTCCCCCACCCCCTCCCTGTCCCATTCCCATCTTAACCCATCGTCCTCGCACCTAACCCAATCCTCTTACCCCTCCTCGCTCATCCAACCCTGCCAACCTTATCCACATTTCCACTCTTCCCACCCTCCCCTTCTCCTGCGCTCTGTGGAACGCAAGATCCATCTGTAACAAGCTCCAAGCCATACATGATCTGTTCATTTCGAACTATTTTAACCTCCTAGCTCTCACCGAAACATGGCTCTCCCCCACTGACACCACCTCACCCGCTGCTCTGGCCTAAGGAGGTCTCTCCTTCTCCCACTCTCCCAGAGCCGGCGACCGTCATGGTGGCGGCGCCGGCCTGCTCCTCTCTCTCTCATGCACTTTCCGCACTCTCTCTCCACAGCCCCCCCCCCTCACGCTCTGGCCTAAGGAGGTCTCTCCTTCTCCCACTCTCCCAGAGCCGGCGACCGTCATGGTGGCGGCGCCGGCCTGCTCCTCTCTCTCTCATGCACTTTCCGCACTCTCTCCTCTCAGCCCGCCCTCATCTTCTCTTCCTTAGAGGTCCACTCTATCCGCCTTTTCCGCCCCCTAGACCTCCGCGTTGCTGTCATTTACCGGCCCCCACCCCGTTGATAATCCCTCCCACTCCAGCACCTCTAAACTGCTCTCTATTTCCTCATCCTTTGGCCTGACTCAATGGACCACCTCCCCTACCCACATACAGGGCCATTCCCTTGACCTAGTCTTCACACACCGCTGCACTGTGACTTCTCCATCTCTCCTTTTCCTCTCTCTGACCACCTACTCTCCTTCTCCCTCTCACTTCCTGCCTCCCCTCCCCCCAAACGCGTTTTCACCAGACAGAACATCAGCATCCTCGCCATCCCCGCCTTTTCTTCCACCCTTGACCATCTCCTCTCCCCCGTTACCTCTCTCTTGCCCCAACCAAGCCACCTCTTTCTACAATACCACCCTCTCATCTGCCCTTGACTGCCTGTTCCTCTTCCTCCATCTCCCTTCGCCGCTCTAACCCCCAGCCATGGCACTCTCAGGTCACGCGCTTCCTAAAACAATGCTCCCGCACCGCCGAGCACCTCGCAAATCTCACTCCCTTGCTGACTTCCTCCACTTTAAATTCATCCTTTCCTCTTACGGCTCTGCCCTTGCCCAAGCCAAGCAAATTTTCTACAAATCTCTCATCTGCCAAGCATCCAACCCACGTCGCCTCTTTGCCACCTTTAAAACTCTCCTCTCCCCGCCCACACCTTCCATCCCACCTTCTATCTCTGCTTCTAACTTTGCCTCCTACTTCTCATCCAAAATTTTCTCTATCAGAAATGACATCTCCTCCTCTCTGCTTCCCCCATCTCTCCCCAACTCTTCACCCCCCCCTTTTATGCAATCATCATGAGTTTTCTTCTTTCCATCCTATGACAAGTGATGAAATTCACTCCCTATTAATATCCTCACCATCTTCAACCTGTCCTGTGTACCCTATTCCCTCACACCTTCTCAAACACCTCTCTCCCACTGCCTGCTCCCATCTAGCGCACCTTTTCAACCTTTTCCTCTCATCTGGTAGCTTTCTTTCCTCTTAAGCATGCCCTTGTCTCTCCCATTCTCAAAAAACCTAATCCCCCTCCAGCTACCGACCTATATCCCTTCTCCCTTTTGCCTCAAAACTCCTTGATCGCTTAGTCTACCAATGTCTCATAAGCTACCTTGCTGACAATTCTCTCCTGGACCCCTCCAATCTGGTTTCCGGCCCCTTCTTTGCATTGAGTCTGCCCTTACCAAAGTGACCAATGATCTTTTATCTACCAAATCCAAGGGCCACTACTGCATCCTCATCCTTCTTGATCGGTCAGCTGCTTTTGACACTGTTGACCATCCTCTTCTTCTTCAAACCCTCCGCTCTTTTGGTCTCACCGACACTGCTCTCTCCTGGTTCTCCTCCTCTCTCTCTGACCGCACAGTCTCTGTTTCCACCCCTAGCTCATCTTCCTCCCCCTCTCCACTCCCTGTTGGTGTTCCCCAGGGCTCTGTCCTTGGGCCGCTCCTCTTCTCCCTCTACACCTCCTCGTTGGGTAACCTCATCAGCACCTTTGGTTTCAACTACCACCTCCACGCTGATGACACTCAAATTTACCTCTCCTCCCCTGACCTCAACGTCTCTATTCTAAGATTTCCGAGTGCCTTGCACCCCTATCCACATGGATGGCCAAACGCTTCCTCAAGCTGCATATGGACAAAACGGAAATGATTGTTTTTCCTCCCCGCCCTCCATCACGATAACCATTGGTGATACCTGTGTCTCCTCATTCCCTCAAGTTTGCTGCCTAGGTGTCATCCTTGACTCCTCACTTTCCTTTATACCACACATGCGCGCCCTCTCATTCTTGTCGTTTCCACCTACGCAACATTGCATGCATCCGTCCCTTCCTCACCAATGAAGCTACTAAAACCCTTATCCACTCAGTCATATCATGCCTCGACTACTGTAATCTCCTCCTCATAGGTCTCCCAGTCACCCGTCTTGCCCCCTTCAATCTATACTCAATGCTGCTTCCAGGCTCATCTTCCTCTCACGCCGCTCTACCTCGGCCTCTCCTTTATGTCAAACCCTCCACTGGCTTCCTGTCCGCTTCAGACCTCTCTTTAAACTCCTTACCCTCACCTTTAAGGCCATCTCCTCATTCACTGCTCCTTACCTCTCTTCTCTCATCAACATGCACACCCCTTCCCGCCCTCTCAGTTCTGCTAACCAGCGCTGTCTGACCTCTTTTCTGATCACCACATCTCACACCCGTATCCAGGACTTTTCCCGTGCTGCACCTCTGCACTGGAATGACCTTCCTTCTTCAGTCAGACTCTCACCCACATTGCAGGTCTTCAACCGTTCACTCAAAACGGACCTGTTCAGGCTAGCCTACCCCTCCTCCACTTAGCATCCACACTGCATCCTTCATCTATCCCTTCTCCTTCTTCCCACTCTCCTCTGCTTACACCAGCAGTCCATTCCTTCCCTCTCCTTTTGTCTTCTGTAAGTTCTTCCCTCCCACTTAGTGTGTTAGCCCACATGAGCAGGGCCCTCCATCCTAGTGTTCCTTCCTTCACCACTCCCCCCTCACTTCGTACCCTCTTGTCCCCCTCTGCTACCCTTTTACCCCTTCCTCACCTGGTGGCTCTCTCATCCTCTCACTGTGCTCTATCCCCTTCCCCCTGATCCTCCTCGCATTTTGCCTTGTGTTCTGCGCTTGCTACATTTATTGTAATTGTGTGATATTTTATGCTGTCCATCCCAACCCTGTATGTTTGTTGTGTATTTTGTACGGCGCTGCAGACACCTTGTGGCGCCTTATAAATAAACATTAATAATAATAATATTCTAAGATTCCCTCATCTATGTTACTAACACTGCTGTGTGGCTGGATCATACAGAGCACTGAGCGCACTTTTGCCATACACCCTGGCTGGTCCTTTATGTGATATATAGCACTTGAACTTATGTATCAAACCCACTGTCCTATAGAATGTAAGCTTGTGAGCAGGGCCCTCCTACCCACCCAGTCTGTTATTACCCAGTGTTGTTTATACGGATTGTTAAACTGTGAAGTGCTATGTAATCTGTGGGCGCTATATAAAAGAGATTGAAAGCGGGATTGTTTGTCCAGAACATTTTCACTAGTAATGTTCAGCTTTGCGTGCGAGATTAACATTTTGTGTATCCTTAGTGTGCCATGGCTGACACTGTAGTCGAATGAGTGACTTTATTAAAGGCAGCTGCCAAGGTTTGATTTAGGAAAGACACTGCCCTATCAGGAAAGTGGAAATTAGAAACTGGAGACAGAAGTTGTTGCACAGTTTGAGAGAGTAAATTATTATTAACTGGACTGGATCTTAATTCAACAGTTTCAACGGCGGAAACATAAAAAGGCCATTTGACATGTGTGCATGCTACAGATATTCAGCATGGATCTGGATACTCAAGATCCAGATTTTCGTGCTGAAAGTTGTTCAACTTTGGGGCGGAACTGGGTAGAATGGTTAAAGCATGTTCGCATGGTGGGAGGGGAAGGTATAACAGTTACCAGTATATTTTCCTGCTCTAGTCTATGTTTTTATTCATGCATAACCTCAGGTATCTGCTGTTCCCATATCTAAACATCCTTGTGTAATGTACCTCTGTTTCTGTTACTATGAAATGGTTTGGGTTTATTCGTGGACACCATCACCTGTGGCTTACCTGCTCAAGCCTATGCCTTGTTCCTGCATTATCACCTCAATATCTAGCCTTCCATGTGTACTGTCTATCGGTATCTGTTATTGTGAACCTATTATGTTTTATTTGTTCCATTTCTTGAAATAAAGCTAAAGCATTCCATATAATAATAGTCTCTTCTGAACTTTGCATCACACCCAAAGTTTCATAACAGCAGCTAGAGGTAAAACTAGTGTTTAGTTATCCATTTATAGCTACTATGCATGCAGTCTTTATAGACCATATGTACGCAATTTACCTAACAAAACGCTACGTAGATAGCGTAAATTACTATGCATGCGTAGTAGCTATAAACTAATAACTAGGCACGCAAGTAAAAAAATTCTGTGTTATGAGTCCGGTCTAATTTCATCAAGTTTTGCACCAAAGAGGTACTTTCCTTAAAATGGCAATGAAATGAGTCTGTTCTTAGACTGATTATCAGCTGTCCAAGGTTTTAACCATAAGGCTCTTCTTGTGGTAAAAGATGTGGCCATAGATCTTGAGCTTGATAGAATCTATGGATGCTTGACTATGGCAATTTGCATATCCTGGATAGATTTCAAGAGCTCAGATCTCTTGACACCGTCCAATATATTTTTTTATCTTTATCTACCACGGGCAATGTTGTCTTTTTAGATAACCTAGAGATGGCTGCATCCACTTTGGGACTATCCTCCCAAAATTTAGAATCTTCGGACGCAAATGGATATCATTTTGCCATTTTAGTTTGAGACAATTTTTTGTCAGGATGTTTCCACTCCTCTTCAATTATAGTTTTTACAATCTGTGAAACCCGGAAACTTTCTGCCTTTCTTTTTTGGTTCCTTAAACAACAAATCATTTAATTGTAACTCTTCCTTTGTCTCCTTAACATTTAGAGTTTTTTCAATAAGTTACTGACTCCACATCTGTTAATGGGGATTCCACTGGGATATAAGCCCCTTTCTCTGATTCTGATTCCTCAGATTTTTTGGATACTGCAGCCCTGGGTCTGTTTAAAGACATAGGGGCAGATACAGACCTAAGTGCTTGTTACATTTCATCGCACAGTGTATTTATGCTAGCGTATTTTCTATGCACCCTCCTAGGCACTCCCCTCGCTTGTATATACTTTGGTCGTTTCATGTTTCCCAAACCCTACCGTAACTTTTCAAAGTGTAAGTACTGACGTACCTAATGGATTCACGTACATAACGGCCTTACCCGGCCCATACTGTACAATTTAAATGCCTCCCTCTGCCCAAAGCGTATTTCCGGGTGTCGTAAGGATGACCCACCACTTCATTCGTAGCTTTGCTGATGGTGCGTACGTTCAGAGTTACGTGGTGTAACATCTGCTGCATGCATGCACAGTACATACCAATAGATGATTTTACGTCAGTGGCTTGCGTAACAACGCTAACATACTTGAGTCTGGATCTATCCCGTAGTAGCCAGGTCCTCTTTAGTAAAACGTATCGGTTAATGTTGTTTTCATTAATGATATAAATTCCGACATCTGTGCGGATGGTAGTTGTTGTTGCTTAGTCAAACAATTTGAACATGTGGTACCAGAAGTATCAGGGGATAGTGTAGTATCACAGAGTATACATTTATTCAACTTTAGCTTCTTATGTTTATCTCTGCTTGAAGAAGTTCTTTCTTTACTTGTCTAGATCTACAACAAGAAAAATCTAACTACCTACTTAACTAAATATATAGAAGTAACATATATGATCATGGTGGCTTACTCAGATCTGCCTTGTGACCGTTTTGCCTCCATGACACTCATGTTGGAGCAAATACTAAAGAGCTGCTGCCTTGTTTGCTCAAAAGCTTGCAAGTAACAAACAGCATGGTGTACAGATTGAGGTCCCTTTAAATACCAGATCAGCTGTTGGTTTTCCTGCTATGCCAAAATGGCAGCGTCCATCCGTGACTTAATGTCACTTCCGGTATAATGTTCTATACTGCCTGCAGAACGCGGCGGCATCCTTACTCCCATAGAGAAAGGGAGAAAGTCAGACTCCTTCCAGAGACGCCCCGCAACATAGGCTGGTCACCCCACTTATTCCCCCGCTGTTTCCCAGGAGACGGACCAGGGATGAGGGCTCGCATATAGCACCAAGGCCACCAGGTAAGAACAAAAAAAACATCCTCACTGCCTGACTCCCTTACAGACAGGAAAAAGAAGACACGTGCTGCCAGTGGTGGGTTCCTTATATGTGGCCGGTGTGTTTTCTTTTTCCTGCTTGGCTCCCATAGCAGAAGAGGAAATACCCAGTCTGTCTATGTCTTTGGGAGGATGAGGAAATATGAATTCAAAAATGTAAACTACCAGCCTGCTGACCAAGCACCTCTTCTTGCCAGAGGGAGGAGAGATAATCAGATAAGGCATCTTTAAAAATGAAATGAGTGCAAAACTAAGGATAGTTTCATGTGAGGTCCAGATTGCTAGTCCTGTTTGATTATTTTATTTTCTGCTAAACCTCTAGCAAAGAAATAATTTCCACAAAGGTGATTATTTTCTGTTATTTTTCCCTTTTTGTTTTAAATTGATTGTATGTCTTTTTATTCTGTTTTAGCCTTGAAACCTTGTATTGTTGAAGTTTTTTTTTTTTGTAATAAGCATTGTTACTTTTTTGTATAATAAATTTTATTTATTTATAGTTTGTTTTGCATTTACTCCGAGTCCCTTAGTCTCTGAAGAAATTTGACTGCTTTTTGGCTACTGCAATGCATAAGGGGAATAACTCACGAGGTGATAATTTTATTAACAGCTGTTATTAAAGTTGGATTGTAGAAATAAGGTCATGGGGTGACAGTTTCCGTTACGTTCATTATAACTTTGTTGATAGGTTCGAGTTAACCTTTAAAAACGCGTGGCGGCAGTTGGAATACTGGGGGTAAATACAGAGTTTTACCATAATAGAGGTGGGTGGTGCTAGAATATTAATGTGGATATAATGTTCTAGGTCCCCAGGTAAACGTAAATTTGAGATTCTAATTTAGGTGGTCTGGGTTGCTGACAGCATAAATTACAGCTACTTGCAGAGAAAATATACTTCAAAAGAGGTTACAATAACTGTATGGAAAGTAGTCCAACCCCCCATACCCATTTGTCTCATGAAGATATAAGTACAGTGGTGTCCACCATGTGAAAGTGCAGAGGGTGAAGAAATTTCTGATTCAGTGAGTAATGTTTTAACTATTGCAAGAAGTTTGAGATGGTTAGGGAGTATTCAAGAGGGCATTTTTTACAAAAAAAAAATGTTTTGAAGTGATGTGAAACAGGTGACGCAATTAAGGTTAACTGAATTTCTGTAGCTTCCTTAATTTGAATGATTTGTGAAAGGAGGATGTGGATTTGGAGATACATCACCAGCTAACAGAAGATGAGAAATGTACTGAAGAGGATTGTTTTATTTGAGAGTGTGATTTTGCACATTCAGCAAATTCTGCAAAAAACAATCATATTTTATATGGTTAACCTTTGAGCTTTTAAAAAAAATCAGAATTGGCCGATTGTGCATTATCAGTTCAATTCACCTATAATTGGTAGACCGGTCTGATAATCTGCCAGTGTGTGGCCAGTATAATTGGTATACTGCTCCGATAATCTGCTAGTGTGTGGCCAGTATTACACCAGATCTGCTATGTGCTGCTACTCACAATGGGCCTGATCCAGACCTAGTTAAGTGCTTGAACTTAGTTACTCCTGGGCTAAACCATGTTGATTTCAGGGGGAGCCAAGCTAATTGTATTCTTTGCATGCAGGGATATATCTTTGAAATGTTTACTGCACATAGATACTGACCAGCTTTACAATTACACTGTTATTTAGACTTAGGATAGGAAACATCACCTCTCAACTCTAATACTGTTTGCAACAGATGAAATATGACTCCCCTGCAATCAACATGGTTTAGCCCAGGAGTAACTAAGTTCAAGCACTTAACTAGGTCTGGATC
>WWET01002479.1:160657-175951 GCA_011038615.1 Limnodynastes dumerilii
GGGGGAATTGCGTAACTTACGGGGATAGCGGGGATACGTAAGTTACGTAGCAGGGGGCCGCAAAGATAAAGAAGTACCCACCCTTCTATGGTGCTTATTCAGAGTTTGGGAGTAAAGGCAAAACAGGTGCAAGTGTACAGCTTGGTTAAACCATGTTGCAATGTAAGGGATGCCAATTAATTTAAAATCTTTTGCATGCAGGGGAAATTCTTTACTTTTGCACATAACACTCAAATACTGCATAGCTTTATATTTAATCTATAAAATAGAGTTGAGCTAAAAACCTTCACATCTTAAGTCTAATTCTGGTTTCACAATTTAAAATTTCCACCCCTTGCTGTTCAACAAGGTATTGCTCAGGTCTACATTTGCACTTAAAAAAAAAAGGTGTAAGTACAATCAGCCCCTCTATATCTAAAAGGACAGACCATTATCCTAATATTTGCAATTAGTGTAAACAATGACATATTCAGTAAATTAAACAGGTGTTACAAGCTATAACAAACATATGACAACAAAGAAGAATTGACCTGGTTGATAAAGATGGCTAACCAAATCATATTGTTGTTGGTTACCATAGGTCTTAAGTACAACTTCTTTTTAGTTGCATTTCAATGTTTTACAGTTATTAATCTAAAACTTAAAATCAAGTGAATATAATCTACATACAACACTATTCACTGCTAAACATGAATGTATTTATTAGACAATGCACTAAAGCAATTGGTTTTTAATTTACTCAGAGGCAAAATCATGAAAATTAATAATGGCAACACAAAAGTAAAAACTTCATCATAAAGTTGTGCTACTGGGTAGAAACACATCAATATACAAAAATAAAATAAAATATCCAACTCAGGGCTACCTCTTGGAAAATGGCAAAATGTCACATGGAGTTGCTTCCATGATTAAGTCTGACAGATTAGGAGGAGTTAGTGTAATTGTTATTTTATTCCATCTATGGGGCTGATCCAGAGTTTGGGAGTAAGGGCAAAACAGGTGCAAATGTACAGCTCGGCTAAACCATATTGCAAAGTTAGGGGAGCTAATTAATTTTAAATCTTTCACATGCAGGGAAAATACTGTACTTTTGCGACTAGAACTCACATACTGCATAGGTTTATGTTTAATCTATAAAATAGAGTTGAGCTAAGAAACTTTACCTCTGAATTCTAACTCTGCTTTCACAATAAAAAATATGCCTCCCCTTGCAGTTCAACCTGGTATTGCTGAGGTCTACACCTAAAAAATAATAAAAGTGTAAGTGCAACTGTGAATCAGTCCCTATTTGTGCAAATATTGCCAACTCACATAGGGGCTGATTCAGATTTGCACTTACACCGTTTTGTAGGTTCAAGTGTAGACCTGAGCAATACCTTATAAAGTTGCCTCCCCTTGCAATTCAACATGGTATTGCTCAGGTATACACTTGCACCTACAAAACAGGAAACTTCTACATGCTTTTTAAAATAAACATGTTAGAGGAAACCTATTAGATAAAAGTTGTTGTATTACGTATTCTAGCACTTAGTGATAATGCATGCATTATGTTTCTCTATATAGAAACCACATTTATTTATTTTATTTTTTTTGTGGGGGGGTGGGAGTGTTCAAGATAAATTTAAAGGTCAAATTGTAAACTTACATGTGAAGTGGTCAATAAAGCCTTAGTATTACTGAGGATCACATGTTTTTTTTATTGAATTTTTGATTTGTAGTAATCAATATTATTTTTAAAAATAGGAAGGCATTTCCTTACAATATACATCACCCAGAAAACTGTGTGCTGTATGTTAATCAGAACTATATGCTGCTAGACTTAATTTCCATTTTACATAATATTAATGAAATTATTATATATACACAATTGATTTAACACAGTAACTAGGTGTGTAAGCAAAACAAAGAAACACAGGTACTCATGTCTAACGAAACATGCAATTTTAATTGCGAAGGGATATTAGTTTAGGTATTAGTGTCGGGTATATCAGCAATGAAACTTGAGTCCGTCGAGGATTACAGCAGTGATAAAAATAGGCAGGTAGTCAAGAGAAAAACCAAAACAAAAAACATAGCTAAAATGTAATTACAAAAAGCCAGAAAACACAAAGCAAAAAAATAAAATACCCATAAACCTTACATTCCATAAAAGAGCCGAGATTACTTACACAACTCAGTAAAGAGCACACTCCCAAGCAAGCACCCATGTTGTTAGGAAGCAGCAAAAACTCTCCGAAACTGGTCGCTTGCTATTGGTAATATAAAGCCTGCCTCCTCCCCCTTCAGATGCGCTCCTTACACAGGCTGCAGTCTCGGGCACTCGAGAGTTTCCGTCAACGGTCGGTTCCTTTTCTTTTAATGACCTGAGTCATTGGCGACTGCAAATTAAATAGAATAAGAGAAATAGCGTTTTTTTATTTTATGTGAGAATGATTCTTTTTTTTTTAATTCTTTTTTTTGTTTTTTAGAAATCACACAAAACAACAAGGATAAGCCAGAACACCACTGAAGTACAAATATATTTATTCAATAACACTATATTGGGTTATGTAGTAAATATTAAATTAATTTAAAAAAAAAAGCCCCCGAACTGCATTGACTTATGTATTGTCCTAATACGAGGTAGAATTTGAGAGTGTTTGAAGTCAGTACTTCGTTTTGGATGATATACCTTCCTCAATACAAACAAAGCCCTAATATTGTTTGATGTAATTTTTATCTTTTTTTTCCCTCTGTTATAGTGAAAGTTTTTATGAAGCAAGATATAAAATAATATAAAACATATAAATTTATAATTTTTTTTACATTTGAGCTGCTCTGCATATTTCTGTCAAATATCTGGAAGACATAAATTATGTCTTCAACTATGATTGGTTTTTTTTCAATGTTGAGATGGATATTATTGGAACCATATAGTGCCTCTCCTTATTTAAACTATATTCCACAAACAGTTATCTTAACAGAAATTTTGGTTGCAATGTCTGTCCTAATACTGGTCTGATATGCTCCTTCTGCCTTACAGAAGCCACACTCACTTTCCTAAATTCCAATATTTCTGGTGTTACTTAATAACAAGGGTAGCTACACCTCTTTGTTTTATAGCTGTTTTGGGACAAGCATTTTGTTTTGCTTTTACTTTACACCTACAGTCTAAATCCGACAACTGTCTCCTAGATGTAGTGGGTCCCTAGGACATGTAGATTGTCCTATTAGTGCTATTACGATTTAAAATAGAATAAATTACATATCTTACCCAGGAATTTGGTTTATATTCTTTGTGTGCTGCATATTCTATGCTGAGACCTCATATTGTCATATAAAAAAGAAGGACTCTACAAGTTTACACCAAATAATATGTAATTTATACCCTTATTTACCAAGAACAATTTTAGCAAATCTTAGGAAATCACCTTCTTAACAAAAGCTATAGGAGAAATTCAATTGGAGCAAACATAGTCATAAAGGCTTTAAGGTAGCTTCAAACTTAAAGATATACCATAGGGACTTCTTATGTCAGTTAATGCTAACTACTGGGAGAGCACACTTTGCAATAATTCTGTGTCTGTTCTAGAAATGTATTTCCCCTATGTACCACATATGGGACCGGATCCAGACCCCCGCGTGCTTTCCGTGCGTGCGGGGGTCTGAAATTACGCAAGACAGAGGGGAGTGCACGCCCCCTGTCACTCCCATCTGTCGTGCGGGCTTTATGGCAGCTTACGCTGCCATAAGCCTGCCTTAAATGCGACGGGCGGATCAGCGGTCAGTACGACGCTGATCCGCTACAGTGTGGGAGCCCCCTCCCACACTGTACACTTTACATGCTTCCCCCCACCTGCTTTAGCGGGCAGAAGGGAAGCACAGCCCATTTGCACGCAAATGGGCACAGACGGACGGAACAAAGTTCCGATTGTTTAAACGCTAGGATTACTATAGTAATCCTAGCGTAACATCTGGAGGGCGCATGCCAGGTGATTTATGCACCTTGTGTGTGTAAATCACCTGACGATCTTAAATCTGGATCTGGTTCATTGTCACCATGTATATCAACACCATCAAGATAAACATATATATACGTTGGATTTGTTCCAAAATCCGACACTTGGTCCAGAAATATTAGACATCATTGAAAATTTAATCACTATAATACAATATTATTGTATTGTAATATTGTTTAATATATATCACACATTTATAGTCTCACTCAAATGATTAATCCAATAACACTTCACATGACGAGGAAGATAGCTTGCGAAAGCACATACATCTATTGGTATGAGGCAATTATGGAAAAAACAAAACTTGATCTGTAACTGAATTGAGAATTCTTATTTACTCACTATATAATAGTAACTTGCTATATTTAATGGCAATGTATTTCTACTTTTACCTTAGATGTGTGGAGTTTGTTCTCCCTGTGTCTGTGTGGGTTTCCTCTGGGTGATCCAGTTTCTAAAATAAAAAAAAAAAAACCCTAGACTGTGTGTGTGTATACTATGTATATATTAGGGACCTTAGTGTTTATCTCAATTACAGGCAGGGACTGATGTGAATTTATGTTATTTTATTTATTTATTTATTTATTGATTGGTTTTTATATAGCGCTATCAGATTACATAGGGCTTTACACATTCACATCAATCCCTGCCCCATTGGTGCTACATTCTAAGATCCCAAACACAGACATACAACTACACATACACAGACTAGGGCTAATTTATTCAGCAGCCAATTAACCTACCAGCATATTTTTGGAGTGTGGTAGGAAACTGAGGCCCCCCGAAGGAAACCCATGCTGACACAGCTAGAACATACAAGCTCCACACAGATAAGGCCTAGTTCAGGAATCAAACTCATGACCTCAGCGCTATAATGTTCTCTGTAAAGTGCTTATATTAACAGATAATATAACATTACAATTTAGACAGTATTTATATATTTTATAATTTAGGTAATATAACCACAATAACCAGTGTTGACAAATATGTAATTATAGAAGCACTCATAAATAAATATAAAAAGTTTATATATAGTAACAAACTACACACCTATATCCCAGAGTATGATTTGTTGCTTAGTATTAAGCAGGAAATATTTATTAAAATGATAATTTTCTAGGAATCCATTAAACTGAACAATTGTTCAACTGATATCAATTCCTAATATTTTTTGAAAACTTTAGGTATGGGAAGTAAGATATTATATAATATTTGGTGTAGAAATAAGTCAAGGCTATTAATGTGAGCTATCTTGTATGTTTGCAGTTTCAGTCATTCTGTTGCCGTCATGTAGGGCGTGTTGTAGAATTGAGTCAAAGCACAACATTCACCTAAGAAACCTGAGTCACTGGTAAACCAGTCAAACTGGTTTGTAGACTATTAAAAGTTTCTGGTACTTGATTAACATAGTGCGCATGTCTGTTTCATTCCTACGCATACATACCATAATACCAAATGACGTGCACATCATGTGAGATTGAAATGAAATTAAATGAGGCAATTCAAAAGACTTCCTTTCACGGTACACATTGCAGGACAGTGACTCATACATGATCTTTTGTGACAACGGCACAGACCCTGGGCTACAGCTGACAGGGGAATTACGCATGGCGATTGTGTAATTCCCCTGTCAAGAAGGTTGTGCGCATGCGTGCAACCTTCTTACGCTAGCATAGTACGCCGGGTGTTACGTAAAAGGCCTGTCCTTCTTTTAAGCACAGATTAAACAAAACTTAAAACAATTCTCATTAATAACTTAGGACCAGATCCAGACTTAAGATCAGATTCCATACATTAGCCTCTGCAAGCACTCCCCCTGCTCTCCTATGTTACGAAGGTGATTTAAAAGTGTCTAAGAAATTCTGCTATAGACACTGTGCAGACGGATACTGGATCATAGTTACATATCTTTATATTTGAAGTTAATCCATATGAAGCAACCTCCAAACTGTTGCAATCATAAAAAATAAATAAGTAAATAAATAAATTTCTCCCTCGCTCCACTACTGTCCTTTATTTAAATTAGCGGTCCTGGTAACCCTGGATGTCCTTTTCTGCTAAAAATTTATCTAATCCTTTCTTAAACATATCAAGTGAAACTGCCATCACAACCTTTTCTGGCAGTGAATTCCACATCCTGACTGCCTTTACTGTGAAGAACCCTTTCCTTTGCTGGTTGTGAAAGTTCTCTGTATTGACCCATGATGTGTTTGTATATATTAATCATATCTCCTCTTAGACGCCTCTTTTCTAAAGTAAACATGTCTAAACTGGCTAGCCTTTCCTCATAGTTCAATGACTCCATACCCTTTATCAATTTTGTCACCCTTCTCTGCACCCTTTCTAGTTCCAAAATGTCTTTTTTATGGATTGGTGCCCAGAACTGAAATGCATATTCGAGATGAGGCCTAACCAATGATTTATATAGTAGCATAATTACACAGTCTTCCCTTGCATCTATGCCCATTTTTATGCATGCTAATACTTTATTGGCCCTTGCAGCTGCTGCTTGGCATTGAGCACTATTGCTAAGTCTATTGTCCACAAGCACTCCCAAATCCTTCTCCATTAAAGATTCTCCTAAATTTACCCCATTTAATTTATAGATTGCAAGCTTGTTTTTGATCCCTAAATGCATAATCTTACATTTATCTATGTTAAACCTCATCTTCCATTTGGACGCCCAATCCTCCAGATTATTCTAGTCCTTTTGCATTGACGCTACATCTTGCTCAGATTCTATTACCTTACATAGTTTAGTGTCATCTGCAAAAATGGAAAACTTGCCCTCTAAACCATCACCAAGGTCATTAATAAATATATTAAAAAGGACTGGTCCCAGCACAGAACCTTGAGGTACACTGCTTAAAACTTTTGACCAATTAGAATAAGTTCCATTTATCACAACTCTGTTCCCTATTTTCTCCAACCAGTTTTTGATCCAAGTACAAATGTTGCTACCTAGACCCAGTTCCCTTATTTTGTGGACCAATCTATTGTGTGGCACCGTATCAAAGGCTTTTGCAAAATCTAAGTAGACCACATCCACTGCACTACCCTGGTCTAAGTACGAACTAACTTTTTCATAGAAGCTAATTAGGTTAGTTTGGCATGACCTATTTTTCACAAATCCATGCTGATTCCCACTAATAATCTTATTGCTCATCAAGAAATCCTGTATATTATCCCTTAGAATACCTTCCAGCAGTTTTCCAACTATTGATGTCAGACTCACCGGTCTATAATTACCCGGTTGTGATCTTATTCCCTTTTTAAACAATGGCACTACATCTGCTATGCGCCAATCCCTTGGTACATAGCCTGTTGAAATTGAGTCTATGAAAATTAAAAACAACGGTCTAGCAATTTCTGAATGTAGCTCCATTAGAACCCTTGGGTGTATGCCGTCAGGGCCAGCAGCTTTATTTATCTTAATTTTCTTCAACCACCTTTGGACTTCTTTTGTAAAACAAATATTAAGTAATGGTACAGTTGCATTTTCATTTTTATTTATTATTCCTACCATTTCTTCCTTTCTAGTAAACACTAAAGAGAAGAAAGTATTTAATACCTCTGCTTTTTCCTTTTCATCATTTATCAATCCACCCATCTCACTTTTTAGGGGTCCTATATTCGTATGTAAGGGCTTAGCCAAACCCTTACTGTATGATGTAAATATGAAAGCCCACCCACAATGCTTATCTTATACTCATGTCATGTGGACTGATGTAAATATGAAAGCCCACCCACAATGCTTATCTTATACTCATGTCATGTGGACCTGACCCGTGTGCCGCGGCCTGAATTCCACACTGAATGCTGCAGCCGATACTGTGTTCCATGCTGAAGCTCTTGTACTGCACTTCAGAATAGTGGACTTACATGCGTGATGCACGCAATTCCCCTATCATACCGAAGTTTGGATCCGGCCCTGAGATCTGATTGTGTTCAATCCATGCATTCATTCCCATTGCTTCCAAAGTTCTAACAGATAGGCCCTGCCATAAAACGTACAATCCGTCCCAATTAACACTACTATTAATATACATATCTAAGTCAGTGTTGTAACCGCTTATTTACATCCAGACTTTTCAACTTTTCATTATTATTTTTATTATTGTTATTACTGTATTATTCCTATTTTTAGATATTAATTTACCTACCACTCCTATTGTATTTATACTCTGACTGACTTCCCAAAACCATATCTCACTGCCCAGGTGCTCTCTACATTTATCACTTTGACCTCTCTGTTTGGCATCCTCACTCATCCCCCCACATCATGACTTGTAGTTCTCATATTCTAAACCCTGCACCATTAATCACTCCCTCACCCCCTCCCTGTCCCATTCCCATCTTAACCCCCTGCCCTTGCCTCCACCCCAATCCTCTTCCCCCTCCATGCTCATCCAACCTTGCCAACATCATCCACATTTCCACTCTCCCCACTCTCCCCCTCTCCTGCGCTCCATCTGTAACAAGCTCCCAGCCATACATGATTTGTCCAACTCCTTTAACCTGCTAGCTCTCACCGAAACATGGCTCTTCCCCACTGACACCACCTCACCTGCTGCTCTGGCCTATGGAGGTCTCTCCTTCTCCCACTCTCCCAGAGCCGGCGACCGTCATGGTGGCGGCGCCAGCCTGCTCCTCTCTCCCTCATGTACTTTCCGCACTATCCCTCCTGAGCCCTCCCTCCTCTTCTCTTCCTTTGATGTCCTCTCTATCCAACTTTTTCTACCTTTGAGGTCCACTCTATCCGCCTTTTCCGCCCCCTAGACCTCCGCGTTGCTGTCATTTACCGGCCCCCAGGCCCTTGTTCACAGTTTTTTGAGAACTTTGATGCCTAGCTCATTCACTATCTCTCCTCTGACCTCCCTTCTATTATCTTGGGTGACTTCAACATCCCCGTTGATAACCCCTCCCACTCCAGCACCTCTAAACTGCTATCTATTTCCTCATCATTTGGCCTGACTCAATGGACCACCTCCCCTACCTACATACAGGGCCACTTCCTTGACCTAGTCTTCACCCACCGCTGCACTGACTGACATCTCCATCTTTCATTTTCCTCTCTCTGACCACCACCTCCTCTCCTTCTCCCTCTCCTTTCCTGCCTCCCCTCCCCCCAAACCCAAACGCGTTCTCACCAGACAAAATATCAGCACCCTCGACACCCCCGACTTTTCCTCCTTCCTTGACCACCTCCTCTCCCCCGTTACCTCTCTCTCATGCCCCAACCAAGCTGCCTCCCTCTACAATACAACCCTCTCCTCTGCCCTTGACTCTGCCTGTCCCCCTTCCTCCGTCTACCTTCGCCGCTCTAACTCCCAGCCATGGCACTCTCAGATCACGCGCTTCCTAAAAGAATGCTCCCGCACCACCGAGCGCCTCTGGCGCAAATCTCACTCCTTTGCTGACTTCCTCCACTTTAAACTCATCCTTTCCTCTTACTGCTCTGCCCTTGCCCAAGCCAAGCTAATTTTCTTCAAATCTCTCATCATCTCCCAAGCATCCAGCCTCTTTGTCACCTTTAACACTCTCCTCTCCCAGCCCATACCTTCCATCCCACCCTCTATCTCTGCTTCCAACTTTGCCTCCTACTTCTCATCCAAAATTATCTCTATCAGAAATGACATCTCCTCCACCCTGCTTCCCCCATCTCTCCTCAATTCTCCACTCTCCCTTCTATGCAATCATCATGAGTTTTCTTCTTTCTATCCTACGACAAGTGATGAAATTGACTCCCTTTTAATATCCTCACCACCCTCAACCTGCCCTGTGGACCCTATACCCTCACACGTTCTCACCCAACACCTCTCTCCCACTGCCTGCTACCATCCAGCCCATCTTTTCAACCTTTCGCTCTCATCTGGTATCTCTCCTTCCTCTTTTAAGCATGCCCTTGTCTCTCCCATTCTCAAAAAACCTAATCTGGACCCTACATCCCCCTCCAGCTACCGACCTATGTGCCTTATCCCTTTTGCCTCCAAACTCCTTGAGCGCTTAGTCTACCAACGTCTCATCAGCTACCTTACTGACAACTCTCTCCTGGACCCCCTCCAATCTGATTTCCGTCCCTTCCATTCCACTGAGACTGTCCTTACCAAAGTGAACAATGATCTGTTATCTGCCAAATCCAAGGCCCACTACTCCATCCTCATCCTTCTTGATCTGTCAGCTGCTTTTGACACCGTTGACCATCCTCTTCTGCTTCAAATCCTCCACTCTTTTGGTCTCACTGACACTGCTCTCTCCTGGTTTTCCTCCTATCTCTCTGACCGCACCTTCTCTGTTTCCACCCCTAGCTCATCCCCCCCCCTTTCCGCTCCCTGTTGGTGTCCCCCAGGGCTCTGTCCTTGGCCCACTCCTCTTCTCCCTCTACACCTCCTCATTGGGTAACCTCATCAGTACCTTTGGTTTCAACTACCACCTCTACGCTGATGACACTCAAATTTACTACTCCTCCCCTTTACTGATCACCACATCTCACGCCCATATCCAGGACTTCTCCCTTGCTGCACCTCTGCACTGGAATGACCTGCCTTCTTCAGTCAGACTCTCCCCCACATTTTAGGTCTTCAAGCGTTCACTCAAAACACACCTGTTCAGGCTAGCCAACCCCTCCTCCACTTAACATCCTCACTGCATCCTTCATTTATCCCTTCTCTTCCTTCTCCCTCTCCCATAGCTCACACCAGCAGTCCACTTCCTTCCCTCTCCTTATGTCTTCTATAAGGTCTTCCCTCCCACATAGTGTATTAGCTCACATGAGCAGGGCCCTCCATCCTAGTGTTGTTCCCTCCTCCACCACTCCCCCCTCACTTTGTACCCTCTTGTCCCCCTTTGCTACCCTTTTACCCCTTTTTTTACCCCTTACCCACCTGGTGGCTCTCTCTCAACTTCTCACTGCGCTCTATCCCCTGCTCCCTGATCTTCCAAACTTGACACCTCACATTTTGCCTTGTGTTCTGTGCTTGCTTCACTTTATTGTATTTTTGTGATATTTTTATAGTCATATTGTATTTAATATATACTATGCTGTCCATCCCTACCCTGTATGTCTGTACTATATTTTGTTGTATTTTGTACGGCGCTGCGGACACCTTGTGGCGCCTTACAAATAAACAACAATAATAATAATAAAAAATTTAAATGGCAACATATTCAAAGTGAAGGGCTAGTGTCTTGCTTAACCCATGTCTTTACTGAATATGAAAATACTAAACCCCTCCCACTTTGGACAGAAACTGGCCATACTGTTGGAACCCAATGATAATGTCTAAAGATGAAGGGGCTGATTCAGAGATGCGATTGCGAAAAGATCGCAAATATACGCATCTAATGTTAAGATCCTAGCAGGTTCCAGCCCACTGCAAAACCAGACACTCCCCTTGCAAACAGCGGTGGATCTTAAACTTAGACCACCATTGAATTGCCTTAACTATACGCTGTCAGTTGGGATCTTAAGTGACGTGGTAGCGTTCATTTAAGATCCTAAGTGTCAGCCCGCGCCCACTTTCCCTCATTTCCCTGCCTCCCCCCACCCATTTCCATGCAAATCCTTAAGATCTTAAAGATTCGCAGCACTTAAGATCTTAAGTGCTTGCGTGCGATTCAGACCTACGATCTTAGCGAACTTACGCTCCTAACCGCTACGCTAACGGCGTTGCACTATTACTACGCATGCGCAGTTTTGCGAATTTTCTAGGATCTTAAATATACGCACCTAAGTGCCGTGGAAATCGCATCTCTGAATCAGCCCCGAACAGAACACTAGATGGTGCAGATCTTGGTGCTCTGAGCACATGCATGGACAACACACAAAACCGGGTATTTTCTGATGTGAACGATCAGAAAAACCCACTTTGAAGAAGTCTGGATCTGATTTTGTTCTTGGATGGCAATGATATGGTACACTATCTAACAATGTAACCTGATAGAGAATGCCAGCTACAGAGTTGGGAAACAACTGTGGTATGTTACTATATTTTAGACACAGATTTCCAATATACCTAGATTTGGTCCTTATTTTTAGTTGTTTCATTAATGAAAAATTTCATAGCATGCATTCTAAATGACCCAATTTGCAGGCATTAAAGGGATACAGAGCTGGACACTGCTCTAATAGCGATAGGAGACTTACGTTTGTATGCTTTCTTGCCATAGGGCAAATATTGTATTAGACAGTCTGGTTCACTTGGAAAAGTGTTTAGAAGTTCAAGTGCCTCATCAATTATAATACATTATTTCTCCCACTTTTACATAACCCAGAATTCCAAGATGGCTCTGTACACGCATTGCTTTCAAAAGGCGTACATAATATTAGAGCACTAACAGCACCATAGAAATCGAAGGTCTTTACAGTATTTCAGATTATAGAGAAATATGAGCTCCCTATAATGTACACCTTGGCAATCCATTAAGCCTGCCAGTATGTAAGCAAATTCACTCATACATTTACTGATTGGTATAATGATTTGACAAAACTTCTGTTAAATCCCTCCCGGGGAAGAGGGGTTATTTTTATGCTTTACCATCACCAGCAAGATACAATTGATTATGATACGGTTCATAATGGATTGTCACATGGTTACAGTACTATCCTCATTACACTATGCAACAAATCCTAGTTAATGAATTAGGGGCCGGATCGTGACCTATGGGCACCTTACGGGCGGGGAGTGCACGCCCCCGTTGTCGGTAGGAAATCTGAAAAATACGTGTCCAGATTCCTACCCTAACTTACGGCCGCATACCTGATCGTAACGCGGCTTTCCCCTCCCCGTCCCCTCATTAGCATGTCTATCTCCGCCTTCGCGGCGGACATACGACATGCGTAAAGGGGGGGAAAGCCCCCTTTTCGTAAGAGCCGACACATATGTAACTTATGGCCATTATGGCGTCGTAAGAAGGGTAATTACGTACGAGCTGTCCTGTCGGCCGTTCCTTAGGATCAGCCCCTAGCTCTCAATGCTCCTCTACATTTAACTGAAGTGTGCATCACCAAATGCCTCTTTATTCCACGGTCTTTGGGACAGCTGAACTGCGATTCACTACAGGAGCAAAATAACCACTAGTCATCATTACGGCAGTGGTTAAAAAATATATACTCCAGGGACTAGATTTACTAAACTGCGGAAAAGGAAATGTGGAGATGTTGCCACCAATCATATTCTAGCTCTCACTTTTCTATTACATACCAGAGAATGTCATCTAGAATCTGATTGGTTGCTATGTAAAACGCATAAGTTCTACACATTTTCAAAACATATAACAATTTTTGTTTCACTTAAAACACATAAAGAATACACATAGGATTATTGGATCATATCCTAAATAAGTAACAATAGCATGCATGGAATTCCATAAGCATGGAATGGAGTTACGTATGTGCAATATGAAAGTCCATCAGGGTAACACTTTCCTCGCATGCACAGCAGACCTTCAGTGTTCCAAATACTACATTAAATGCTACTCACCCGGCCCACATAAAATAGCCAAACCCTTACTCAACAATTAGTATACATTACTCCTCCACCACTGGAGGCCATTGCTGCATGGAATACAGCTTCAATTGCTTGTGTTTTGTGTAACTGCCCTCCAGATGCATGCAAGTAGGAAAACACTGGTTACTTTAACAAACTGTCTGTGTAAGTTCCATAGAAAAGGAATTACATGCGTAAAATGGTCGTAAAAACATCTCCCTACACCCCACTTACACAATTTGCGTGCATAAGTAGGCTAACGTTATTAAGTGTGGATACGATCCTAAGTGCTGAGCTCTGTCTATAAAAACTCCTGCGGCACCTGAGGGGTATACTGGGGGGGCTGGAGAGACATGATGGGGATCCTGGAGACACATGGGCATATTGGGGGGCTGGAGACGCATGATGAGCATACTGGGGAGCTGGGAAGACATGATGGAGGTGAGATGGGGGTGCCAAGGGGAGGGCTAAATTCCTGCCCCCCCCCAAAAAAAATAAATAAATGTTGTGACACCTCTGCTGTCAATATATTTTAAATCTAGGTTTTAAGGGGTTTATTCCTGGCTGTGCCTATGACTTGTTCCAGAGGTTGAAAACAGTAAGAGAGTTGAGTGCTGATATTTCCTAGCCTAGTATAACTAATAGTTTAAAAGTTAAGCTGGTTCGTATCTGTATGCAATAAGCCAAAGCAATGTACAGATGTATATAAAGAATGAAAGGAATGTGACTCCCCATGAAATTCAACATGGTTTTGCCTAAGTGTAAATTTCAACCCCTGTTCTCTAGTTTCCAAGACCTGACAAACCACGTGCTTTTTATGCTTATATGTTTTTAATTGTGAATTAGTTTAGGGCTCCTTCTATATCTTTATATTAGGTATGTTTAAATTATTTTAATCAATCTTACAACAAAAACATGGCATTTAAAAAGATTTCTGTAAATGGAGCAATTAGGAGATTAAACAGTTAATAGTTAAATCTTGTGAGAAGCATGTATTTTCTATTATATGTTCTGGACTTTTGTACAGAATGGTCTCAAGTTCCCTGAATAATTTTACATGTGTATTATATTGCATGTTTTTTGAGACTGAAGTAATATATGCTGTAAATCAACTAGGAAACTAGGAGCATATTTTTCACTTTGCAGCACTATTATGAGGAACAACCAAGGGTTAAATGCACTTTAAACATGTGTTCTCCCATAATACACTACATGCTGCTCCTATCCCAAAATGTGTGCTTCTGTTCCTGCATTATTAAATAGAGAGCTATGCACGTTGATCTTGGTACAGCCCATCATCTGCCCAAACAGAGAACAGACTGGATAGCTCATTTAATAAAGCACAGAGCGGGTTCAACCAATCGGCAGAACAGACGAAGGGGGAAGAGGTTACATAGATTATCAGGAGCATAGGTTTTTATCTTCTTGGCAGTGCGAATAATATTGAAAGGTTTTACCAACAGTATTGCACATGTCATGGACTGGAGAAGTTTTGATAGGTCAGGAGGTTTCTTGCATTTTTCTCCCCTTTTGTTAGTTTTGGTATGTTCCTTTTCTGCTACCCAAAGGAGAGATACAGGGTCGAAGGATGCTCTATTGTCAGTGAGTGGCTGGGTGTGTGTGCGGCTGTCTGCTACATCTGAGCACAGCAAGGGGGGGCCATTGTCACCCAGGTAAGATGGGGTCTCCGGTTTCAGAGGTGGATTGTAGTGAGTAGTGAATATGGCTTGCCATTTTTGTTACATAACATGTCTGTTTCTGAATGTCATAATGTTTGTAAAAGAAACCTTTCAAATAAGCAGAAAGGA
>WWET01002479.1:176227-189961 GCA_011038615.1 Limnodynastes dumerilii
ATATTAATGTGTCCTTCCTTATCTGTGTTATGCTATACCTGGAGTATGCCCATCAAAGAAAGTGGTATAGATACTACTAGCAAAGTACATGTGTAAGATGCTATTGTCAAGGTTGGTCCTATGTTTCTTATTTAGCATTATAGTCAAGGTTGCATATTAACTAGTTTACATTTATGAAAATAGACAAAAACCTAATTAAAATATTGTAAATATATTGTTTAATGTACAATATTCAGAAGCGTTAAAAAAAAGTTATTCCGTATAATTTTGCATATAATTAAGATAAATATTAAGATATGATAAACACTAACATAAAATATTAATATGTCAAAACATAGGGTATGCAGATGTAAGAGAACCAGCTGACTTATGCACGCTATGCGCAATTCTTCTGCATCGGAATACAGCATATTGCGACTGTGCTCTGTGGATAATTTACCCTGCGCAAGGGGGACCAGGCCACCCACCATGCGTATGAGATTTAAATCGTACAATAAGGGCTAGTATTCCGCACAGACTAAGTTCCGTGCGGAATACTTAAGGTAGAGTTCTGTGGATGTAGCCATCATCCGCATGTTGGAGAGCAGTTGGAGTGCCCTGTTCTTCTATGTGCGGATTTAAGGATAGCTAATTCTGTACGGTAGCGTTCGTCGTTGAGGCTACACACGGAATTAACTTTTAGTTCTGGATATGGACCATAAACATTAACCTATGTTGTATATGTGACGTTTTAGTACACCTCAGCTGGGTCCAATTAATGCAGTAAGCAACAAGCCCAAACATTCCAGTTTATGATACTGTTTTAAATGTACTAGTTCACATTTCCATTGTTATCATTATACAGAAAACACACATAACTTAATGAATAAAGTTAATCTAGTCTAATGACATACTTTATAATGATAAGCATGGCAAGCAGGTCTTTGCTCAATTTAATATTAATTTAGAATGTAACGGACATAAGTAAATCTTTCTGATGGTGCAAAGAGGGCTACATGATTTAATGGGTCCAAGACAATTCTAATTAAAGCTTTAGTCTTTCCCACTGATTATGAGGTATTTTTTGTATAGAAATTAGCAGCCTCTTAGAAGTAAATTTTAGAAAAATTATATGACATCATATTGGATTCAATTTACAAAACGACAATGACTTTGATTTCAGGAAATAAAGACATTTTCAGGTTAAGACGGTCTTTATCCCCTGTACACAAAGTCGTTGCCATTTACAATGCAATGATCGCCATGGAAACCATGGTGATCATTAGCATTAGCACCCCCAAACACTGCCCTGCTCTAATGAATGCAGGCTGGCAGATCGCTATATTTACTGAAAGTTGGAGCAGATTGATATATAACCAGTGGTCGAAGTGTAAATTTAGAAGTGGCGGTATGGACATTTAGAAGTGGCGGAATGAAAATAGTGAAATAATAGAAGTGTATGGAGATTTATAGTTTTGCAATTAAATCCATGAGAGAAGTGACAGTATGGCATACCCCCGTATACCCCCTCACTTCGAGCTTTGTATATAACGCCACTTTAGATGGTGTTAGTAAAAGTTTTCCAGACGTCTCCCCATATACCCCCCTTTTCCTCCCCCTAATAGCTGTTATTATGGGGAAGAAAGGCAGGGTATGTATGGGGAGACCGCTGGAATGCACATGTGTGTATGTTAACTAAATAAATAGTTAATTAGTATTATTATTTTAAAAGAATAAATTAATTAATAAATAATATTATGCATGTACATATATATTTTGCCCACTAGAATCACCAGTGGTGTTCCTTGTTTATATGAACAACATTAGTCTCCCCTGCAATTAAATATGGTTTTGCCAAGGTGCAAATTGCCATCTGTGTTCCTCTTAAGTTTACTTTAGTTACAAGGTGTGCTTGCCTTAATATTTTAGTTCATGCTTATTAGCAAACTGTGTAAAAACAACTTGAGGTTGCTACATGCTGCTGCATTATGCGTCAGTAATATAGTGATTGCTGTCACATAGGAAGGACGAACTAACTCACATAACAAACAATTGTGCTATATTTATTATAGAGTATATTATTTCTTAATTTATCTGTAGTTGGAAGTTGGTACTGTACTTGGATAAATGAAAGAATTACCATTAAGCATACTTCTTAATTTTCATTTCAGCCAATCTCTGTCAAGTTTACAAATATTTTTGACCATGGGGCAATGGACCTTATTAGTTTGAATCTAAGGGGAAAAAAGTTACACCTGGGGAAAAACATATTGCACTTCAGGAGGCGCAAAATGTATGTTATTCTTTACATTTAGGGAGAATATTTTGCTTATTACACAAAATACTAACCAGCTTTACTTTTAAACTGTTAGACTTGAACTATGAAACATCACCTCTCATTTTTAATACTCAGGGACTGATTCAGAGTTGCACTTATACTTTTTTTTAGGTGCAAGTGTACAGCTCAGCTATACCATTTTGCAAAGTAAGGGGTGCTAATTAATATAAAATTTATTGCATGCAGGCAAAATACATCCCTTTTGCACACAGAACTGCATACTGCATATCTATGTTTAATTTTATAAAATAGATCTCAGCTAAGAAACTTTACCTCTCAAATATAATTTTGCTTTCACAATATAAATTTGCCTCTCCTTGCAGTTCAACATGGTATTGCTTAGGTCTACACTTGCACCTAAAAAAGTGTAAGTGCCCCTCAATCTTACTGTTACGTTACTGTTTACTGTTGTAAATTTCCACCTGTGTTCCTATTATTTTCAAACTGTGGTACTGGTCCAAAATCTTTATGGCATGTGACAATAGTTTTAGGTTTGTACATATCATAAATGGGTGTGGGTCCCCGGAAATAATGGCCCTATTTCGATGAGGCATAGCAATCGATCCACGGAGCACCGAACAAAAGGTAAGCCTGAAAATTACCCCAACCCTTCCCCTAATTCTAACCCTAACCCTCCCCTTCCATTACCCTAACCTTCCCTTCTCCGCATTCCTGACCCTTACCCTCCCTTCCCTGCAGCCTGACCATAACCCTCCATCTCCCGCAGCCTGACCCTAACCCTCCATCTCCCGCAGCCTGACCCTAACCCTCCCTCCCATGCAGCCGGACCCTAACTCTCCCTTCCCCGCAGCCTGACCCTAACCCTGGAGAGGTTACTCACCTTTCCTGTGGTGTGGGTCCAGCGGTAGCGGCAGCGGTGGTGTTTCTAAAAAGGAATGGGTGAGTATGCTGATCGGCATACTCAACCATTCTGAAAAAAAAATTCTAAAACGTAGGGGTAATCGAAATAGGGACATCCGAAAAGGAACTTTCGGATGCCCCAATTTCGGAAATCTCTCATTCTATGCGGGGAATGCAACCGTAATAAAGTATGAGGCTCAACCAGATGTGGGAACAAAAAAGCAAAATAAAAAAGCAGAAGATCAGCACCTCAGCAAAAACATATTGAACTCTGGAGGGGGGCATATTTAAAATGTGCAAACAGTTAGGGTTTTTTTCAGGGGATGTGTACAAGCTAAACTCTAAATTACGGATTAAAATAAGATCAATATAAGTGTGCTATAGGCAAAAACAAAGAATATTGACTGCATTCAAATAATATCATTGACACCCATCACATTGCAACATTCTAATGACTAGCACCTTGCTGTTCCTGGATCATACCCTATGCATCAGCAAAATGTCTGGGGGAGGCCTCCAACTTTGCATTTCACCCACAGCAGGGTTGATGTTGGAATTTGCCATCAAGCCCTGTCAAGAAATGGAAATGAAAGCCACGTATGAATTAAAGTTTCCTACATTGACACAAAATCAGAGACCATTGAAACTCTCCCAATGTACTTTAAAAAGCAATGTTTTTATTGTCTGTGGAATTTTATAGCTTTTTATATACATTATTCACATGCACACAAACAAACACACACACACACAAACACTAATCCTGTTTCATTCTGGTGCACTTGAAATTGCTGACAACGGTCAAAGTTCTAAATTAAAGTTAAATAAAATATTTCTTTATTTCTTATGTATATAAATATTTATGTCATATACTTTATAATTATTCAGGTAATTAGAGAGAGGGGGAGAGAGTTGTTGCTGTTACGGCAATTACTATATCGAAAGTAATACAGCCAACAGCATAATGCCAGCACATGACGCAGGTTACTCTTCTCATATAGGGAAGTGGGAGGAGGGCTACTCTGGATCGGTGGGAGTTCCCGCTCTGATAGGTTGTCTTTAGAAATAGAGACAGCCAAAAGTTCCTTTTCGGCTGTCTCTATTTCAAATGGCAGCCATTTTAGATTTTTTTTTCTATGAATGGGTGAGTATGCCAATCTGCATTTTCGCCGCTGACAGCAGGTGAGTAACCTCGGCGCTGACAGAAGGTGAGTAACCTCTTTGGAGACTTTTAGTGTTAGCGGGGGGTTTAGGGTTAGGCTCTTAGAAGTGGAGGATAAGGGTCAGGCTGCGGGGAGGGGGGTCTAGGGTTAGGCTATAGAAAAGGGAGTATTAGGGTCAAGCTAGGGAGAAGGAAGGGTTAGGGTCAGGCTGCGGGGAAGGAATGGTTGGGGTAATGGAAGGGATGGGGTTAGGGTCAGAATTAGGTGAAGGGTTGGGGTTACTTTTTAGACTTACCTATCGGAGCACCGTGTTCGGGGATCAATTGCTATACCTCATCATGTCTTACTCCATGAAACCCGGGACCGATCCCACTAACCCCTTGAATGGGACAGTATGTCTCAGGCCTTGGGGTTAGGTCCATTTCCATATGACTGCAACCTTAGCAGGATCCATCTTATTTCTGTCTCTGGATATGATATGACCCATAAAGGGAAAGAAAGACAGACATTTCTCAATTTACAATACAGGGAATGCTGTAAAATCTAAAAACATCTAACTAAACGACCAAACGCTTGTATTGAAGGTCCCTGAAAATCTCGTTGATGAACTGGAATACTGCTGGCACATTATATAAACCAAAGGGCATGGCGTAATACTAGTAACAGTCATCTCAAGTATTGAATGCAGTTTTCCAATTGTCTCCTGCATTAATCCGGATAAGATTGTAAGTCCCACCAAGATCCAGTTTGATGAATATTTTGGCACCCTGTATGCGGTCAAAGAACTCTGGTATGAGAGGAAGTGGATATTTTTTCTTGACTGTAATTGCACTCAGATCCCTGTAGTGAATACATGGGCGAAATGAGCTAGCTTTCTTCTTAATGAAAAATAATCCAGAGTCAGCAGAAGAAGAAGAGGAATGGGTGAAATCCCAGGCAAGATGCTTCACAATGTATTCAGACATGGCTTGCGTCTTGGGTACAGAGTTATACCCAAACCTGAAGAGGAATTTTCCTTGGATCAATGGGTGATGAGGAGGAAGACCACCAACTGCAATTTTGCTAAAGACGTCACGGAAACAGCTATAGTATTCTGGGATCACCACCGTCGTGGTGGTGATGACATGAAGACCCTCAAGAAGTCACTTGAAGACAATTCCAGTCCAGACTGAGTATATATTTTTGAAGTCAGACGCAGAATGATGGGATGAATAGACTATGGTAGAACTGGAAAAGAGATTTCTTCAAAAGGAAGATGTCCAACTTTCTTGATGTGGGTAGAAATCCTCCTATGTGGAATCCAGTCTCTTTCTACCACGGTGATGTAGAAAAGCTGAGACAACAATTCAATGCACAGGCTTAATGTCTTGACAAGTTGAAGGGTAATAAAACTACAGAAAACCCCCGTGTCAATAAAAGCCAAGGAAACAAGTGAGCCTGGTACTGGAATCCACTATTGTAGAGCCTGCACTGATTAAAGCTTGCCTCGTCTGTGCGATCCCTTTTAGCTGAACTTCTGATGTGGCTAGGTAGCAGCACACCTGTATCTAATAAGATAATCAGCACCAGACAGCAGAGAGCATATTTTCTTGGAATATGTAATCTTTGCTTTTTGGACTTAACTAAATACATGAGACCCCAACCACCTCATTACAGGGACATGACAGTTAGGCTTAGGGTCAAGGGTGGAAAGTGACGGATTTGGGCCCCATAGCAAGGAGGCGGGGCCTGAGTATGGATGGTTACTAAGTGGAACCAGGTGGGACTGGGGGTGGAGCTGGCAGGACTGATGACTGATAAAAGCTGCCAGAGGCTTACAGCTTAAAACAGAACTCAGCACTCCATGTACGAGTGCTGAGCGCTACAGGAGGTTGATAGAAAGGGGAACAGGGCACTCATTTCCTGGATCCCATCCACGCTCTTATTTTGATAATAGACTTCACAAGCATTGTACGGTGAACAACAAGGCCATAATGCCATAAATCCCTTTCCTCCCTAGCACTTGCTACTCTGTTCTCCCCTTTTGTGGGCAGACATATCAGTGCTATTAAGCGGTAAGTTTCGGGGGGTACCCATGTGACCTGAACAGGCGCAATACTTCAACTAGTGTCAATTGCTACAAATAATTTCCTGCGGGAACTTAATTCCTGCTTATCTCTCTCTACAGTATCTGCATAATTTCATTACTATTGTTTTTATTATTTGAATTATTATTTTTTTTCTTTACAAATGCCTGCTTAGAAAATCATTCATCCTGAGTGGAAATAAGCAAACAGAGATAAAAGGGTCACACATGACTGCCAGCGATTCATGGGAGATGTAACTTATGTAAAGAGATCTGTTGTACACAGGCTGCATCTCTGCAACTAATAAACTTAATAGCCGGAACTAAATAAATATTCCACTTGTTGCCAGACCTGTGCTTATAAAGAATTGTATACACACAAAATGGAAGTTGCTCAGATCAATTTATAGGTAAATGCAAACAGGTGCATGAAAGGCCGGGGGTTAATTTGCTTGCAAAAGAAACAAAGGAAAGGAAATGCCCGGCAACACTGCCATTACCAGTAACAGACTATATTGTTCTATCTGTAAAATAATACGCAGCAATGTCTGTTACACATATTTGCAAATATATGATAAGCCACCAGCTACCATCAAGGCCTTTCTGCATATGGTGGTCCTAACTCTAACAGTGAAAGTCCCAATATTGGGTCATATGTATATGTTTTTAAACTGAGAGGCAACTTACCTCAGAGGCACCCCTTAAAGCCTCCAAAATAGCTGCTATGGAAAAACACCCCCTCTCAGCTGCTGCTCCCAGACAAGCTCCCAAACAGTATACACACAAAATGGAAGTTGCTCAATGAAATTATAGGTAAATGCAAACAGGTGCATGAAAGGCAGGGGTAATCTGCTAGCCACAGAAACAAAGGAAAGGAAATGCCCCAGCAACACTGCCATTAACCAGTAACAGTCTATACCATCTATCTGAAAAATTTATCTGCATTTCTTTTCCTTTGTTTCTGTTGCTAGCAGATTACCCCTGCCTTTCATGCACCTGTTTGCATTTACCTATAAATTGATTGAGCAATTCCATTTTGTATGTATAGATTAAAGTCACAAAGTGACTCCTAATGGCGAAGGGCCATATTCAGAGCTCGGAGCTTTGAATATGGGCCGAATTCACAATTTTCACTTCAGGGTCCAGATTTACTAAGCTGCAGGTTTGGAAAAGTGGAGAAGTTGCCTATAGCAACCAATCAGATTCTAGCTATCACTTTCCTATTAAATACTAGAGAATGTCAGCTAGAATCTTATTGGTTGCTATGGGCAACATCACCACTTTTCCAAAACTGCACCTTAGTAAATCTGGCCCCAGGTCTTGTTCTCCTGAGGTCATAATATTTCTATTTTTTGTAAGCACATTTACTAAACACTGAAGTGATATCTTCAAAACTCACTGATTATAACCAATGGATAATGGGTCAAAATTACACATATTATAATAACTTGCTTACCATGAGATTATATATATTATATTTTCTTATAAAGTATATGTTATACAATACAACTCCCTTCAACTTCTAGATTTTACTATTTATGCACCGGCCCCACTTATTGCCCTTATTGTACAATTTACATACCTCCCACCATACAGACATGCATTAGGAAAGCCACCCCATCTCATGCCCTTGTTGGACTAACTTCCATCATGGAAATCTGGAGGATCCAGATATATTTTGGATCCTATGGCTGCACATTGCGTGCTGAAACGGCCCCAACTATTAAATCTGGATCTGGTGCAGGGAATTTCTAGAGCCACATTGCTAAAAGTAATTAGTAATTGAGGTTTTGGTTTGTTTCATCTTCAAATGCATTTTAGAGTCGATAATTTTTGTATTGCCACATTTGTCGTTTCTGTGCTCCCAAACGCCTGGGAAATTTATTGTTACTATTGTGTACACACATGTCTGTTATTTACGACTGACTGTTTATTTGTACTATGCACTTGAAGAAATAAAAATAAAATAAAAATACATTTTTTTTTAAAGTAATTAGTAGAAATAATTACAAATGCATAGACTGAAGTCACAAAGTGACTCTTAATGGTGAATTCACAATTGTCACTTCAGGTCTTGTTCTTCTAAAGTCATAATCATATTGGACTGGATCCAGACTGCTGCGCGCTTACCGTACGTGCAGGAGTCTGTCTGTCCGACAGAGAGAGGGAAGTGAACTCCCTATCACACCGCTCTCTTGTGCGGGCTTGAGCTTGAGCTGCCATAAGCCTGACTTAAGTAAAGTATACGGATCAGCAGTCCGTACGACCACTGATCTGCACACGTGTGAGATACCCATCCCACACTGTACAATTTGCATGCTTCACTCCGCCCACTTTATCGTAATTAAGATCTGTATGATGCTTAATACGTTAATGGTATGATAACATCTGGATTCATACCTAGTTCCTATGAATAGGAATAGTAGTGTTGGTAGACAGAGCTGTGGAACTTTAAGCCGCGGTTTGCATTAAATCACAATTCCTGGAGATTTGTGATACCAGGAGAAATGCTTGAATTTCGGGAGACTCGAGGAAATTCCAGGAGAGTCATCAACCCTGTAGTTATACCACAGTCAGGCATTAGCAACCTTCAGAACAACAGGCATTTGGAAAGTACATCTTCTAGCATGCTCCAGCAGAAAAGTAGATACTTGGCAAAGCATGATGGGATGTATAGTTTCAGAAATTAAGATTAACTAAGCTGTAGAAAAAGAAAAGCGCATAGCAACCAATTAGATTCTAGCTGACATTCTCTTGAATGCAATAGTAAAATGAAGCTAGAATCTGATTTGTTGTTATGGGCAACATCTTCACTTTTCCTTTTCCACAGCTAAGTAAATCTAGCCCCTGGAGTGCTACAGATTTCCTTGGCCTAGTTTACTTAAGAGTAGTTCATGTGCATAGGCGGCCCATGGCATAGGCTGTATAGGCGGCCGCCTATGGCCCCGCGGGTCCCGGGGCCCCGCGCTTTTAAATTTTTACTTGAAAAAAAAATTTTTTTTTATTTTGCAAGCCTGGCACCACTGGCCGCCAGACTTGCATTTTGGTAGCGAAGGCCCCGTGCGGGGCCGCAGAAGCAAGTACAGGGCCGCCAGGTTCATCATCCCGCGCGGGGCCTTCACTTCCGGGCACTGTGTACTCACATACACAGTGCCCCGACTGCTGCGTGCTGCGTCCAGGCACTGTGTATGTGTTGCCATAGCAACACATACACAGTGCCTGACCTTCACCTCCGGGCACTGTGCACTCACTTACACAGTGCACGGATTGCTGCATCCAGGCACTGTGTATGTGTTGCTATGGCAACACAGCGCCAATTTTTTATTCAGAAATCTGGCTTTTTTGGGGGGGGGGGGGCTGTCCGCCTAGGGCCCCGCAAACCCTAGGGCCGCCTCTGTTCATGTGTTTGTATTAATACTGCATACCCTCCAACTGTACCTATTTAGTGGGTACAAGATCTTTTTTTTTTGTGGTCTGTACCGGCTAAAAGGGCTCCTGTACCGGATTCTGGCCTGGCAGTTCCCTCCCACTTATTCTCACCTTCCACTCCTGCAGCATCTGATCACTATAGCAGCTCTGCTAAACTGAAAAGATACTCTCCTGTGAGTTTTTAGATCGTATCATAAGGTGTAAAATGAGATTTTACACCTTATCATACAGGCAAATGACAGCAGATTAAAGTCACGCCCCCCATGGGACAAGCCACGCCCTTCACAGACACGCCCCCCCAGGTGTACCTATTTTCCATAAAAAAATGTTGGAGGGTATGATACTAGTAATTGTGTAATAATTTTTTTGCAGGGTTGACGACTATTGAAAGCTCGGAGGGAAGCCATAGATTACTGAGAGGGGACGGGGCTTAATGACTTGATTTATGCAAAATGCATCATTAAGCCCTGCCGCTGTCAATCACTCGTGTGATCTCTGGCGTTAAAAGGTAATGACATCATCAAGTCCCACCCATCCCTAGTGACTCTAGGGATTACACTTGTGACTGATAGGGGTCGGGGCTTGTGGGAGATTTGCCGGCTATCCCAGGATACTGGGAGAACTGCCCAAATTTCAGAAGTCTCCTGGATATTCCGGGAAAGTCGGCAACCCTGCTTTTATGTTTTTTGATATTACATTTATTAGCATTACATTTCCTTTAATAGTTATTAAAAGATTATTGCTTATCTTATTTTCCCTTCTATGTCAGAAATGTATTATATTTCACAGTATGAAATACAAAGCAAGTTAGTTTTTGTCTGTTTTTCACATGCAGTTCTAATACTGTTCTACTGAATTTGACAATCCTATTTGAAAGCCTGTGAATATGTGTCGATATACCTTTTCTTTCTTCACATGTCTTTGATATTTCTGTGTGAGATATTGGCATTCTGCTGCCCCATATAAAAATGCTGGTGTTGCCATGGTGACCAACCTCTAGATACCTGTGGAATTCACATGCTCCTGAATTGCAGTTCTTTTCTGAGTGCTATCTTTTTCAGAAAATAATAATGAATGCATAGGAAGAGGAATTGGTAAGCAATTCTGGCAATTCTGTGCAGTCCATGGACCGGATCCAAACCCCCGCACATACGTAAAACGTACGTGAAATGTAGGTTTCGGGAGTGCATGCCCCAGTCACTTACATAAGGTAGAGGGGAGTGCACGACCCAGTCACTCCCCTCTAGTTGTAGTAATTCTGGACACTTATGTGTACAGAAGGCTACCTTAACTGATACGCATTGATCTGCGTCCTTACGGCCCCTTCATCATACCTACAAACGTGTGGAAGTAAGTCAGCAGGTATGCTAAAATAATAATCTGGCACACATATGACATCTGGCGCAGTCCCCTGATGTTATTACTTTTGGATACGGTCCCATGAGAGGGAAGTCTAACGTATTTAATGGATGTAAGGTTGTGCTCATGCAAGTAAGCCCAATCCAGGCATACAATTTATGGCTAAATATTTGCACCGCCAAAGGGCGTGTCTAAATCCAGTAGCCAGTATTATAGTGAACTACAAAAAATAATATCCTTGGGCCGTATTCACATCTAAAGCTGAGCACACACTAGAGCGATTATCGTCACAGCGTGAGTTTCTAGATAATTGTCCCAATTTTCCCGCTAGTGAGAGGTAACGATATCGGTGCCATAGACTATGTGATAATCGTCTGATTTAAAAAAAAAAAAAGGGGGGGGCGATTTTTCAGTGCTTTTATCGTAGTGCATAAAATCTTTTGTGGCCACAAACTATGCGATAATCGTCACATGTTTTACATAAGGGGCAGAAAAACTTGCTCTTTATTTCTTCTGCATTTCTCTTCTGTATTGGTAGATAGCCTGTTGTAGTGCATAATACATAGATTACACATTGAACTTTGCTTACAGGGTCATAATGGGTCCTTATTTCCAATATACATGTATATTCTGTAACACACACCGTACGAAGATTCGTGCAAACACAATGCTGGCTAATTGCAGGTTTATATTATATAACGGCACTTGCAGTACTGCTTACGTGATACAAGCAGGAAGGACGTACTGTACATCAAGATAGACCCCTGCAGGGGTGTGGAAAAACATAAAAATCCTTAGTTAACTTATAAGATTATCTGTAAATGGTCACACACTGCACGATTTTGCAAACGATAAACGGTAATCAATTGGTATTCCCATAAGATCCGATTATCTGCTGGCGGACATTTTGGAAAGATTATCGTGAGTTTCGGGAAATTATCGGCACCACACACTACATCGATAATTCGTCCAATCCACGCTAATTGGCAAATTGGCACGATAATCGCTCTAGTGTGTGCCCAGCTTTAGAAGCCTCTGCTTCTTAGTTGCGTATATTTAGGAAATTACCTACTACGCATGCGTAGTAGGTCATTTACGCAATCTACATTCCAGTTAGTTTAGTTAGATAGAGGCAGCATAATGCCACCTCGGGGAGTGATTAGTCAGAAATGGGAGGGGGGAGGGATTTAGATTAGTGGGCGGCAGGGAGAGGAAAGGTCGATGCATAGTTTCCTTCTTAAGAAGGAAACTACGCACGGTTAGATAAGTGCCATAAGGTACCTAAAAATGGGGGAGGGCAGGTTAGAGGCAGGACGGGTGAGTTAGGTGTGGATCTGTCCGTACCTAACTCACTCTTAGGTGTGAATACAGCCCCTCATCATCAGATATAAATACTCCATAAAAATGTAGAGAAGCGTGTTTTGCTCCAGCAAAAACAATGTTTTGTGACCTCTGCCCTTGACTCTTACTAACTCTTCTTCTGTCATAGGTATCCACAGAATTCAATACAGCTGATACATGTTAAGAAAGAATCCCTATTTACCTCTTAATTCTTTTTGCAGTCACTGTTCAGGGTCTTGCTATCCTCTAATGTTAAATCTTTCTCTGTTGATTACTTTGCTGTCTTCCTCTCACACCAAGTTTATTCTTGTATCTCACTTACACCCTTCTTCTGTTTCTCTCACTCATGCTTTTACCTTCCCCGGATTGTTCTTTGTTTTTCTTTTATCTATATAGTCTTATGCTATAAAATTTTCTGTAGTGTATTGCTGTTGGCGCATATGCTGTGGTCATATCTAACCAGTTTACTATACAGAAGTTCTGAATCCAGTTTAGCACACTCAGTTGAGTACACTCAGTTGAAAGTCAGATTTTTTTTTCAATAAATGTGTGCCTTATTTACATATTAAATATTATATAGCTATCAATTAAAAATTGCCCCCCCCCTCCAACAGTGCCAGTGGCCCCATTGATGACATGACTGTCCTCAGAGAGTGTGGGCCCACTGGCCCACTGTCCTCCAGACCCTGTAGCAGTTGCACTCCCTACATAGCTTATGCACTACATATTTATTCTGAACAATTGCCTTTACAGCTTGTCTTTTTTCTTTTGGTTATATAAATATAACCAGTAGATGGCAATATTGCGCTTAATGGTAAATATTTCTTTTGCATTTCATTCATTTGATTAATATGTATGTTAGAACTATTCTCTGTTGTTAATTTTGGTAAATTTAGCCACTGTTTTGGTAAAGGTATGTGTAGGCAATGTTGTGTGCCCTATTCTAAAGTTTTCACCCATAAATATACCATTTTCACCCTGATACACACAGAAACGAAAAAAGATGCTTCCTGCATTTGGAAATACTGCATGCAAATAATGCTTCTTAAGACTTAAAATTAACTTTGGGCCTGATCCAGACCTACACCGATGCGCTGTGATTACTAAAGCACAGCGTATCGGCGTTCACTTTCCCCGACACTCCCCCTGTGCGGGCGTATGGCCCCTTACTTACGCCGGCTGCAGGCTACCCTAACTTCAGC
>WWET01002479.1:190000-201105 GCA_011038615.1 Limnodynastes dumerilii
GGTAAGGAAGATACAATCGCACCTGAGCGTATGGCCGCCTAGCCCGCCTTAACACCCTCATTAAACTAGCTCCCACCGCCCACCTACACTAACCTGAACGTAGGGACGCTGGGGGACGTCCCCTCCAGCGTCCCTACGGCACTGCTACGTAGCGACGCCGTGCAACATCTGCTTTGCAGATCTGCTTTTCAGCCGATCTTTCGCTGACGCCCGCCGTCCTAGCGACAGCGGGCGTAGGTCTGGATCAGGCCCTTTGTGTCCACACAATTGTGGTCTTTTAACAGACACAATTAAAATCAATTCTCTTCCCCAATCATCAGTGCTGGATTGTTCACTGTTACAGCACATAAAATGTTACTTGACTAAGTAAATGTACATGTGCACTTAGGACTCTATTTACTAATAAATCAACAATGAGCAGCAGTTAACAAATCCAAGAACCTAGCAAGAATAAATTAAGTATTTAATACTTACCTTAATTGCACTGTCATACAGACCTATCCGATGCTTTTGCCATCATTCGTAATCTTGTACTGTAATCAAAGTTGCACTGGTCTCTTTCAAATTATGTGCAATGTCTTAATTTCTGGGCCCAGATTTACTAAGCATAGCAACCAATCAGATTCTAGCTCTCAATGTTACATACTACAGAATGTCAGCTAGAATATAATTGGTTGCTAAGGACAACATCTCCACTTTTCTTTCCCACAGCTTAGTAAATTTGGGCCCTGGACTTTGAAAAAAAGTCCAGAAAGGAAGATCATGCACATGTGTAGTGCTTTCGTTTCGGGACTTTTGAGATGGTTCAGTCGATAAGTTGTACTGTGGTTTTTATTTTCTTTTGCCCATAAGATCATTATTCATGTTCCCTGTTTATATCAACAAGGAAAACCATTGGTTATTCTGTGGGCAAAGTATATATAAGTGTGTGTGTGTGTGTGTTTTACTAATAAAAAAATAATAGATAAAAGACAAAAATATATATTTTTAAAAATCAGGTTATTATTATTACAATGCAAGTGAAGGGGGTTTGGAGCAGTTGCACAGTATTAGTGGGAGGAACAGGCAGGGCTGGTGCTACCACTAGGCAAGATTAAGCTGCCATCTATGGCGCTGGGCCTCGGGGTGTGGCACAGTAGTACTGCAGACAGAAGCTAGGCTGTAGAGGCACCCTCCCTGCTCCACTGCGCTGACCTCAGAATTTCATAAACTGTTGGCTGCCAGGGTGCCTTTCCTACACTGTGCAGGGGGGATAGGGGGGAGGCAAGGGGATTTGGTGGTGGTGACAACAACTTGAACTTTGCCTTGGGTGCCCAGATACATAGCACTGGCCCTTGGAAAAGGTTAGGATAAGGGGTAACTGTTGTAATTTTTAAAAGAACATCATCTTAGAGTAGCAAACTCTGCTCTGACACTTTGTAAATGTCTATGGGTGCCAGTCTGCATTTAGAACGGGTGATCAAGAGTAGTTTTCGATGGTGATCATAGCTTTATAAATGCAGATTATTTCGGTTTCAATTAAGTGATCAAGCTTTAGTAAATGGAACCCTTAACCCACACTATGTAACCTGTCCAAAACTCCCAGTATTCACCACGTCTTGGCATGTAGATACAAATACTTAGGACTGGATCTAGATGAACGTGCAGAGTCTGTCCATTTTGAAGTCCACACAGAATTGTGCAATGGATGGATGCCGTCCATTACAGAATTCTTTTTACTGTGCATGCACGGTACATACAGATAGACGATTTTTGCACATGTATGGAAATCGTCTGTCGCTAAAAATTCTGTCCCTTACAGTAGTTAGTCTTAAAATAAGCGTATTAATTATTGTGTAAATTTCTATATCATTTTGTAAAATAAACTACTTCACTACTTTGTGATATGGTTAATTTTAGCCTAATTTCACACATGTTTTCTTAGCATCCCACCTTACTTTTTGTGTAATACTATTTGGGTTGATTTCAATATAGACCTAAGTTTCCCTTGTTAGGTACATTTAACACTATTTGAAAGGGATAGGCATTGCCTTATAAAATCTTACTATTTTCCTATAGTTGTGAGGTCTTTAGATGAGATGTAGTCACCGCAAAAAATAGCACTAATAAGAAGATTTTATTAATGAATGGGTAAATATGTCGATCAGGATACTTACCTATTCATTCGGAAACCGCCATCACGGACCCATTGCACCACTGCAGACCCGCCAGACAGGTAAGTATTACAGCGGAGTCTATGGGGAGTTTTAGTGTTAGAAGTCCATGTTGAGTTTTAGGGTCAGGCTGCAGGGAGTGGAGTCTTAGGGGTGTCTTAGGGTCAGACTGCAGGGAAGGGAGTCTTAGGGTCAGGCTGTGGGGAAGGGAGGGTTTGGGTAATGGAAGGGGAGGGTTAGGGTAATGGAAGGGGAGGGTTAGGGTAAGAATAAGGTAAGGGTTAGGGTTACGTTAATATTCACCATTTGCAGCTTCATCTTTTTTCTTCAGTCAATTGCTTCTCCTCTGTAAAGCAGAACCAATCAATTTCGCTGGGAGAAAACATCCCTTTCGAAAAAGTGCCCTTCTCGGTGGCAACCCACACCCCTTTAGACTTACTAGATATATAATTCATTCATACAGCCAATTATGTCCCGAAATATCCACAATACTTACATGAACAATATGGCTTATATTCATGCTAATGTTAAGAACATAAATATAGCCCCTCTACAAATGACATCTCTAATTTGCAGAATCATAAAGTTAAATTATAAACTACAGTTGCTAAAGCTAATTTCTTTTCTGTTTGTTCCTAGTTAAAGATGACAGAAGTGGAGCCAGTACTGGATTTTGCTTCTTCTGCAAGGACTGGACGTAGAAATGCTTTGCCTGACATATTAGGATCACCAGCAGGGGTAACACCCTCTGATCTCCCTCTCAAGCTAGCTGAAATGTCTCTAAATACAGGCAAGCTAAAATGGGTTGACCATGTCTGCATGACAATTACAGAAACAAGAGTCATAGTTTACAGTTGTTTGGTCATTGTGTCTTCCTGGGATATTAATCTTGAACAAATGACACTATAGTCACTCTGTCCATACACCTGTACAAAACACCTGTAAATAATAACTGCATAAGTGGACTATGCTTGTTGCATCCCTTATGATCAATGCTATGGTGCACTTCTTCTTCTTCTCTTATATGATGAAATCAGTGACTATAAATCTTCAAGTTATAAATGTATCAATCAGTTCGATGTTGCTGTCAACAATCCCCAGATTTCCTTTCTGTTCAGTTTTATAATCAGTTTTAAATTGTTAATAATGTCATTTAACTTCATTCAAAATAAGCTACGCCCAAACTTTGCCTACAAATTATCTTATTTGTTCAAACCACTACCTTTTTTCCATAAATCCTGCCCCTTCTGCAGCCTGCTAACGGATAGTCCCTCCTAATGTCATGTCATCCAAATCCATCCAGTGGAAGACCCACTACTATGTGTGTGTATATGTGTGTGTGGTCTGTATATATGTGTGTATATATGTGTGTGTTTATATATTTTATTTATTTGTTTACATGTTTTTATATAGCACTATGTGATTACGTAGCACTTTACAGTCCCTGCCCCACTGGAGCTACATACTAAGGTCCCTAACACACATGCACACAGAGTAGGGTTAGTTTATTCAGCAGCCAATTAACATACCAGCATGGCCCATCCAGTCTGCCAAGTTGTTTATTTTAAAATTATACTGACAGTAGACCCTACTTACCCTTAATTTAGTTTGAGATTTAGGATATCATTATATATATCCCAAGCATGTTTAAACTGTTCTACTGTGTTAGCCTCAAGCTCCTCAGATGGGAGGCTATTCCACTTATCTATCACCCTCTCAGTGAAGTAATTTTTCCACACATTTCTCTGAATCTACAACCCTCCAGTTTATATTTATGCCCTTGTGTTCTATTATACCTCTTCCATTGAAAAATGCCACCCTCCTCTAGCCGATCACAACCCTTTATATATTTGAAAGCTGCTATCATGTCCCCCCTCTCCCTTCTCTACTCCAAGCTATACATGTTTAGTTCCTCTAGCCTTTCTTGGTATGTTTTGTGAAATAGGCCATGGATCATTTTAGTTGCTTTTCTTTGAACAGCCTCTAACGTATTTATGTCTTTCTGGAGATATGGCCTTCAGAACTGAACTGAACACAGTATTCTAGGTGAGGTTGATCTATAAAGGGTCATCACTACTTCTCTCTTTCTGCTACTAATTCCTCTACCTATGCAACCAAGCATCTGACTTGCCTTTCTCATTGCTTTGTTACATTGCTTGGCTACCTCTAAGTCACTTGAAATAATAATGACTACTAGATTCCTTTCCTCCTCTGTAGTTTCTAATGTAGTGCCAATGATTTATTGAGCTTTTGTGTCCCAAGTGCATGATTTAGCTTTTTTGGCATTATATTGCGGTTGCCACACTCTTGACTATTTCTCCAGTCTACCTAGATCATTCCTCATTTTCTGTACCCCTCCTGTCGTGTCTACCCAATAGTTTACTGACCCAGTCAAAAAATTCAACAAGATTTGTTAGACATGATCTTCCCCCAGTGAATCGATGCTGCTTGGGATCCTGTAAGTTACTGGATTTAAGATACTGTACAATTTGTTCCTTTTATTACGAGAATGGTTCCAGAGCGCAGAGTCTGTGTTATCGGGTGGTGTTCCCCAGAGCCCCTGATGGTGGGGTTGGACTTGGCTGCACCCCAACAGGTCACAGTCCCCAGAACCGAACTTGTAGGAGAGAGGAAGCAGGGAAAGGCCAGACTTACACAGGAGAGTGGTACAGAGCCAGTACAGATAAACTACACAGATAGAACACTGGAGATAATGGTATAATCTGCAACAGTGATATGCAGAGAGACTGCATAGGCAGACAAAAAGGAAATAAACATACAGGCAAGACTGAGACAGACACAAGGTAATAAACAGACAGGCAAGGCTGAGACTGACAGAAGGTAATAGACAGACAAGGCTGAGACTTATAGTGCAGATAGACTGCACAGACAGACACAGTGGAGATGAATGGTAGAATCTGCAACAGTGATATGCAGAGAGATTGCACAGACAGACACACTGAAGATGAACAGACAGGGTACTCACACTGAAGCACACACTACCAGGAGGGAGGACAGAAGGCAGGCAGGTGAGGGAAGGCTGGGCTGCAGAAAGGACACAGAGGGAGACTGGAAGGGAGACTGGAAGGCAAACACACTAATTGCAAATCACGAACAGCAGACATGACGGACAGAGCTGCTGGAGCAAGGAGCTAGAAGCTATGACCGGCAGAGAGGCAATCAGGTGACAGGAATTTAAAGCCAAATCCCCATTGGCTGCTGATTGCACATGGGCAAAGCACAGCTAGGGAATCCCAGCTGCGAGTTAATTAGGCAGGTTCCCTAGCAAGGTGGAATGCTGCAGGGGAAACCAGGACTGGAATTTCTACTAAGGTTCCGAGACACAATTACACGCTGCTGCCATATGCAGCGTGTAACACCTTTAACAGTGTTTCCACCAATTTCCCTGCTACTAATACTAAACAAAAAAATCCAAGGGTATAAGACAAACAGATTATACACTACTGAACCAACACTAGGATATAGGACAATCCTACAAAAATTCTAGAAAGACAATGTAAAACAAAAAAGAAAGAATCCTTATGTATAGTTCAAATATTTCAAACAAATGCTAGACAGGTTTGCAATGCAATGTTTCACAGAAGATGGATACCACGTTCTCAGTTCAGGATATCTCAATTAGAAATATGCTGTAAAATATGATAAGCTCACAGTTCGTTGTATCATATGAAGATGTCCGTCTGGATAGATGATCCTTGTGATAGTGGCATAGACTTTCAATAATAGGAGCGAGTGTAAACACAGTATAATAACGGCGTCTGCAGTTTTTTCCTCGTGTCTCCAACCTCCGTTCCCGGTCAATGAACAACCAAGCCTTGATTGCGGTGCTGCGGGTCACTGTATGTATTACTGCATTTCACTTCTCAGTCGTTTTGTCCACACATGCATTTGCAGTACTACCTATCCAGAGCTTGTGTGCACTTCTGGGACCTGATTCAGGGGCTGATTCACAGTTCACTGTTTTACATTGTCTTTCTAGGATTTTTGTAGGATTGTCCTATATCCTAGTGTTGGTTCAGTAGTGTATAATCTGTTTGTCTTATACCCTTGGATTTTTTTGTTTAGTATTAGTAGCAGGGAAATTGGTGGAAACACTGTTAAAGGTGTTACACGCTGCATATGGCAGCAGCGTGTAATTGTGTCTCGGAACCTTAGTAGAAATTCCAGTCCTGGTTTCCCCTGCAGCATTCCACCTTGCTAGGGAACCTGCCTAATTAACTCGCAGCTGGGATTCCCTAGCTGTGGTATCCATCTTCTGTTAAAACATTGCATTGCAAACCTGTTTAGCATTTGTTTGAAATATTTGAACTATACATAAGGATTCTTTCTTTTTTGTTTCCCTGCTACTAATGTTAGACTCACTGGTCAGTAGTTTGCCGCTTCTTCCCTGCAGAGGGACGACATTTGCTATTTTCCAGTCCTCTGGAATCACGCAGTTATTAGTGACAGATTGAATAGTTCAGTTAATGGTTTTGCCAGCACCCCTCTAACCTCTTTTAGTATCCTCGGATACTGGATCCTGGTCCCATTGATTTGTCTACTTTCAGCCTTGAAAGTTCTTTTAATACCTGCTCCTCAGTAAAAAAGTAGTAGTAATTTTCCCCATTGTATTAATAGCCTTCCCATTTAAAAGTGGTCCCTTCCCCTCTCTTTCTTTTGTGAATATTGAACAGAAATACTTGTTAAGATGATCTGACTGTGAGGATACAGGTCCTTCAGATCACTCAGACACGGAGTATAAGGAAATCCAGACAGGTTTATTACAATGCATCAGAGTAAGGGCATGGAATGAAGCCCAGCACAGGCAGTAATAAGTCCCACAGAGAAGAAATGAGTCCATGTAAGTCCAGGGGTAAGAGTTCCACAGTGAGCCCGAGCAGAGAATCACCTCTTAGCCCAGTATAGTCCAATGCAGCAGCAGGGCTGGCTGGAGATTAGCCTCCAACACCCAAGCCCTTCAGGTACCAGCTTCAATTCTCCCTCTCTCCCTCTTGCTCACCCATTTTACTCAGGACCCCCCCTAGTAGACATGTGACAGGTGAGGGGGAATGTGATTGGCTCCTCACTGGTTAGGGGCAGCTGTCCATCAATATCTAAGACAGGGTCCACTCCCTATGCACACTAGCAGACCCCCCTGTGGAGATGGTGCCAAGGTGTCTGGCTGAGGCCCAGGCAAACTCTTGGATGGAGATAACCTATGCCCTCTTGTAGATGTGTGATAAGGAGCAATCACTCCCAGATTTAACCCTTAATAGTCATTTGTGATGTCACACACCTCTGGTTTCCTGTAGAGAAAGGAGGGGGAAGGATACACTGAAAGTCTCCCCCCTGGTCTCTTCCTGTCCTCTGCAGGGATGTATAACCCTATATGAACCTGCAGAGAGGGGGGGTCAATGGATCAATGCAGCTACAGCCTCCTTATGATAAATGCAAAGTATAACACACAGTCGTTCATAGTAATGACCAGGGCTAAAAAGTACAGCCTGGGTATGGATTGGGATAAGGGGTGACTCTACTCCCCTCCCCCAGCCTGTTTTCTTTACACTGACATAGTCATTTTACCCTCAACAAGAATTAAGTAACTATTTAACGTAATCTACGTATCGTTTTGCTATGTAGATTGCGGTCTTAAAGACGGAAAATACGCAATCTACGTAACAAAATGATTTGTAGATTACGTAAAATAGTTGCTACACATGCGTAGTAGCTATTATCAGTAAAATAAGGAAGTATGTGCAATACGTCCGGGGCTGTGAATGCGGCCCAATCACTTTATGTTTATGTGTGTGTATATAGAAAATTACTACTCTGTGAACTGCTAACTGCCACAGCCGACTACCAAATTGGTCCAGTGGAAGGCCCAGAACAGGATTCCTAGGTCAAAGTTTTGCCAAGTGTACACCACAAGGGCCAAACCCCCCTAAATCCTGGCCAAGATCCAATTCCAAATCCCAAATCCACTATTACAAATCTCCATAGATTATTTACCCATATTCAATTAACTGATGGGTCCACACCAGAGGCTGCGGTTTTATCATTAGATGCTGCTAAGGCATTCCATTCGGTAGAATGGCCTTATCTGTGGGAGGTTTTATGCAGGTTTGGGTTTGGCGAGCGCTTTATTGGGTGGGTCAGGTTGCTCTACTCTGCCCCGGCGGCCAGTATCTGTATCACTGGGCATACTTCTGACTCGTTCACACTGGAGAGAGGTACGAGGCAGGGCTGCCCCCTTTCTCCAGCACTTTTTAGGCTAGCTATAGAGCCATTGGCGTGCCTCATTCGGGTAGACCCGGATATAAGGGGGCTCTCAGCGGGAGATTCAGTAGACAAAATTGCCTTATATGCGGACAATATCCGGCGATCCTTTCTGATGATGGAAGAGACATGGTAAACTTCTTGAATATGATGGATACTTTTGTGGTCTTAAGATAAACTGGACCAAGTCCCATATATTCCCATTAGGCTGTCTGGATCCCTCCCGAGCCCACCCACAGGGCCCTCCACAGTGGACTACTAAATTCAAATATCTTGGCATTTGGATTTCTCATAAAGCGGCAGAGTTTGTCCCACTTAATTTACTTCCCATAGACACATTTTAAAAGCAAATTCCATATCTGGCAGAGGCTTCCATCAACAGTCACTGGTAGGATCAACCTAGTTAAAATGGTTATTCAGCCCAAGTACCTGTATGTATTACAACATTCCCCAGTTTATATTCCTTGTAAAGTGTTTACAACGCTTAATGGCTTGCTCTCCTTGTTCATATGGGCTGGGTGCAAACCTAAGCTCAAAATTGCAACACTGTGCCGATCCAAGTCGGAGGGGGGTCTTGCCCTGCCAAACTTTAGAAACTATTACTTTGCCTCACAGTTGGTGCATCTTATCCCTTGGGTGAATGGAACAGGCCCTATGGGATTGATAAATACTCTGGTTCACCGCCATTGTGGTGCAATAAGAAATACCCTGAAATTCTATCCCTCCGAGTTCACAGTATATGGTCACAATCCCCCCTGCAAACGCTAGGCCAAGTATATTTGAATGGGGTACTGAAGACCTTTGCCCAGCTAAGGGAGGAGTTCAATTTCCCTGTTTCTAACCTCTTCGCATACCTGCAGCTTAGGCACGCCTTGGTATCACAATTTCGAAATGAAGTTCCAGTTTTTAAAGACTCCACCGTTAAATTATTATTAAGGGACCTGGGTCAACATGGGGCCATTTCCTATTTATACAGCTCTCTTAATGGAGTGATTGCAACAAATACTTTGGCAGAGCTGCGCCTTAAATGGACAGCGAATATAGGTCAGTTGGATGACAAGGCCTGGGAAAATATGGTGGGCTGTACAAGGGAAGCCACGGAGTGCCTGCGCTTCCACAAATCCACTACTATATCCTACACAGGGTTTATTTTACACCGCTGAGTATGCATAAACTTGGTTTGCGTTCCTCCTCTGATTGCCCTAAATGTGGTGCACCTGGGGCAGATTTCTTGCACCTGCTGTGGGCCTGTCCTCACATCCACTGTTTCTGGGAGAGCGTTTGGAGGTGTGCCAGGGATACTGCTGAAGGCCTGTCTCCTCTTGATCCCATATTTGTACTTTTTGGTGTTAATGTGGAAGAACGCTGTAACGTAATTCTGTACTGGTATGTGCTCAATCTCTCCACACTCGCCAAGGTTGTTATTACCAGGTCTTGGTTGGCACCTGGGACCCCCTGGGATCACCTTAGTTAATGATACAGTTGGGAAATGATACAAATTTGGTCACGCTGGTTTGAATCACTATATAGCCTTTCTCTTTAATCTCAGGATGCCTTATTGAGCTCCTGTTGAGGCCCTTTTGATCAGACTACTATAAGGCCTTGTTGGCCGACTCCCCTCCAACATTCGGACATATGAATATATGCTTCTCCAAACCCCCCCAAGATATACTACTGAACATTACATGTACTTAAGACTTGTGTTGAGAGGTGAGCACATTAGAACAGATTTTAGCTTAAGAGATGATACGAAAGCTTATTTGCTCCTAGTGTTTGAACCCCTGTATTTTGTACTTTGTTTCTTGTCAACTAACAGTATAAGCTTGCAACTTTTATATTTGAACGATGTTAATGTGTATGCTCATATTTATTTATTTTTTTACATATCCTGTGCATGATTCATTACAGGTAGACAACTACATCGGTCGACAAGATTGACTGAACTGTAGCAATAGCAGTGCCTGGGGAGGGAATTGTTTATGTTCTTTTTTCTGTTGTATGTTTTTGAAAACAATAAAAAGACTACTGAATAAAAAAAAAACCCACATTAAAACACATCCAAGAAGAACTAATTAATTCAAGGTTATCACACACCAAGGGCCTCATTCACTAAGCTCGTTTTGGGCTAAATGGCCTTAAATCGTGTGATTTTTAGCTTAAAAATTGCTAAAGTGTATTCACTAAGCTAAAAAATCACACGATTTTCCGTTTTTTTTAATCGCAGGTCCGAAATTCGCGGTCCTGACTTTTTTGAATTACAAACATAGGAAGTTTGTAATTCACTAAAGACGATTTCACCGTGATCGCGGTGAAATCACCTTTAAATCACAAAACATACATTAGGCTCTATAGAGGGGCGAATGTATGTTTTTTGGCCGATCGCGACCATTAAAACACATGTCTGTATAACAGACATGTGTTTTTGTGCTTAAAAATCCAAAGTGCTGCATGGCTGCAATGTGTAGCCATGCTGTAGTCATTGAATTACAAGGATCAGCAAAGGTGATCCTTGTAATTCTGTGTATACAGCATGGCTACACTTGTATGATCGCGGTCACCTTTAAATCACAAAACATACATTCGCCTCTATAGAGGGGCGAATGTATGTTTTTTGGCCGATCGCGACCATTAAAACACATGTCTGTATAACAGACATGTGTTTTTGTTTTGTAAAAT
>WWET01002479.1:203191-217799 GCA_011038615.1 Limnodynastes dumerilii
GTAGCAATCATCCATTGGAATTTTGCTCCTACTGGTGCCAGAGCTCCTATCTCTGTGGTAGGAGAGTTCTGGATCCGACCCAATTATATAAAATGACAGAAAAAAAAATTATAATGTTAAATACAGACATACTAAACTACCCAACATGACCTAATCTCGGCATGTGATAGTAATGTAATTCAGTTATTAACTATACATCTTGCATTAGCACTAGGCATGTGCACAGCAGGAGTGAGCACAAAAAGGCAGATGCAAAGTATGAGGCAATTGTGATCTGCCTGTGTTCGCTTCCGCGTGCCCTGTGCTAGTGGAATGGGGTATTCCACTATTCTTAAATCTTTGAGCTTAATAGCAGCACAGAACTCCTTTTCCTAAAATTTTGAATAAACTCAGGGCTGGTGTAAGAGAAAGATGGAGAGCACAATTAAAATTAAAATGATTGTTATGCAAACATGCTATATCATCCTTCCTAAAATGTAAAAAATTAGAGAGATGTGGATGAAAGGAAAAGAATATGTATAGTAAAATTAAAGTAACTGTATCAGCCTGTCACTAATAATCTCTTTACACATATTTAGCCCCTATATCTATAACCAACCTGTCAGGTAATAGGGTCACACGGTAATCCTAGGACACCCTTTTTATATAATAATATCTCAAAATGATATAAAAGAGCACCATTAATTCCAACGGTGTGCTGTATTCACTTCAGCAATATCTGCAAACCAGTGGTGTATTCACTTCAGATATATCAATGTTATATTCCTTGTCCAATATTCAGATATATCACACACTGATTAGTATGACAACAGGTATATTTGTCGTAATCAACGTTATACTTGTGAATACTGTTTGTTCTATGATTGCTACCATGGTATAATTGTTAATATAGCAACACATATGCAAGATAAACACGCTGATATGTATTTCACTAAGTAAATAGGTTTTTCAAGGTGTTACAAGGTATGATACCTTTTTCAAGGTATAAAAACTGGTGGGTGTGAGTGTCGATTTTTGTTAAATACCCACTTAAAGCTTTAAAAAAAAAAAACAATAAACCTTTATTTATTATTAAAATATAAAACAACCTGATCATTAAAAAAATACCCTCTTAACCCTTAGCATGCTGCCGCATATAGTACTAGAAGGCACAGCATTCCCATGTTTTGCAGGTCCAAAACGTCCCCCCGATCCTATATACAATGATTAAATGTTATCCGTGAATAAATTAAATAATAAAATGTCCCCTCCATCCTATATACAATGATTAAATGTTATCCGGGAATAAAATAATTAATAAAATGTCCCCCGATTCTATACAATGATTAAATGTCATCCGTGCATGAAATAAATAATACAATGTCCCCCGATCCTATATACAATGATTAAATGTCCTCCATTCATGAATTAAATAATAAAGGACCGTATTCACACTTAAGTAAGTGAAGAATCTCTCTGCGTATTTTTCCGAACAGTTAAACTGTGCATGTCCAGAACCCAAATCTATGCATGGAAATCATGGCCGACTGATTCATAAACATGGACGTCTGACTTAGGACTGATTCACGTATTGGCACGGATTGAGTCCTGCATGCGTGGCTAAATGGGAAAGACTCTTATGCAAATGAGCAGCACACGGGCTACTAATGGGCATTCCAACAGAGTTAGGACTGATTCACAAGTAGGAGTGCCTGGGAAAAGTAAAGGTAGCCCTCGACCATTCGTAAGGCCATGCGTCATCACTTACTTAGTTGAAACCAAAACTGCTGCATGTTTTTCATCAATAGATGTGTTTTTTAAATGAAACAAAGGCTAGTTTTTAAAATACTATAATTATTTTATATTTTGCGTAAGATTTACACTTGTAAAGGTAGCTATTTTTGGGGTTTTTTTTCACTTTAAATTTTGTGGTCAAACACCATTAGATTTACTTATTTAACTGTATTGGTTGTTTGTGTAGTTTATCTTATTTACATTTTTTAAATGTTTTGGAAGCAGTGCAGTATGCAGTAAGTGTCATGATTTTTTGTTTTTAAAGTTGTATTTTTTTAATGCTACTTTTGATTACATATTACTTGCAGTTTTTTCTTAATATGTACTTTTTAGAATCATAATCAGTGCGTTTAGTTACGTTTCTTTCAATCATAACCAATTTTAAGTACCTAAACGCATTGCCGATTCACAGCTACTGAAGTCTGTATGTACTTAAATATACGCGGCAAAGATCTATACCCTTACATAGCACTCGCAACACAGGGGGAGTGGTTAATCGGGTTCTTTATTTTTTCAGCTACTGAGTATGTACTTAAATATACGCGGCAAAGATCTATACCCTTACATAGCACTCGCAACACAGGGGGAGTGGTTAATCGGGTTCGGTTCTTCTCTGAATCGGTGCGTATATTTAAGTAAGTTTGCAAATAAACTCTTAACTGGGAATCAGGTCCAAGAGTGAGTAAGAGGGCCTATCACGCGAGATTACAGTCTATAGGACATTGGAGATTGATACACAAGGGCAAGTGATTTATATAACACATTGGACCAGAAATGGTCCAATGTGTGATAATGGAAACTAAATAACAGACCAGCTGAAAATAATATACTTCAAAGGCGACATAACAGCATAATGCATATATCTGCAGCAGCAGCCAGTGCCACACAGCGTGGTTCTGCCCTGCCCCCCCCTTCTGCTAGGATTCCCAGTAGAGAGGTGTATGGTGCTGATAATGGGACTTTCCCTGGTGGGAAATCATCCCATTTATTGGGATACCCCCTGCTGGGATCAATAATTGTCCCAGCATTTGGCCAGCTTTAGACAGAAAAGGGAAAATTTGCAGTTGATAAGATTATGGTCCAAGAGAGGGAGAGGGGAGTTATTATGATCAGAGACTGAGCATAGTTTAGAGCAGTGATGGCTAACCTGTGACACTCCAGGTATACTGAAACTACGAATCCCAGCATACCTTGACTGCAAAAGCATAGCGGATACCTGACATGCATGATGGGAAGTGTAGTTTCACAACACCTGGAGTGTCACAGGTTAGCCATCACTGGTTTAGAGAATGCAAGATCAAAGCAATTGGGATCAAAATACGCACCTAAGTGGCAAGGCAACTCCTATGACACTCCCCACGTTCTTACAGATCTTTGCAGGCTTCTGCCACCATAGGGCTACTTTAACTCTCCATGCCCAGCCCATACTGCCCTATATAATTGAATGTATTATTATATTATACTATGTTGGAAAAAAGGCCTTTGCAGGAGAAATCATACATGTGTCCAAGGACTTCTCCGCACCTGGTTGAAATTTTAACTTTCAGTTAGAATGAGCAGTGCAATAATATGCACTACCTGCAGCACAGTAAAGTGGGTGTATGACCTAACACTGGACCACACACATAATACATATATATATATACATAATATATAAATACATTTTCTCATCATGACTATCAAATCAGCTTCCCAATATTTACTGCAACAATCAGTAATTCCACATGGTGGCATTGTACACATTAGAATCTTGCTCACTGTCTGCATGGTTTAACAATGACACATTAGTTCATTCCTTTTAATAATTAATTGCTCGTTCAATGAAGAATTCATTAAAATGTATGATTACATCTCATTCAATCACTTGCACTGTGACCTACAAAATCTACTCATTTGACCGGTTGCATTAAAAGGATTTGATAAAGGGGATGGTTAAAGACATTCTCAGAATTACCTATAAAATATTTCCACATGCTTTTGTTGCCTCTCTTTCAGGGCTACTTTTAGAATAATGCAGGGTACATACTGGGAGTTTCTATAACGATCCAACATCATTACAGAGATTACTTCTGATTCTGCAGCTGATCGTTGTACTGTCCAGACTGAAACATCAGTCTGCCTGGGGCAGACATCGGGCATCGTTATCTTTTCAAAATAAACTATATATATATAGCCTCAAGGGCCCCAACAGTTTAGTTGCCCAGGAGCCCCCACAAACCTTAATCCAACCCTGTGCCACCTATGCTTGTTGCTGTTGGTTCATGCTGGTAGTTGTAAGCTACAACACCTGTAGAGTGTCAAAAGTTGCCTATGCCTGTGAAAAGGCCTAAGCTGATTACAAAACCTATTTACTACTGTATACACATACATACATGGTAGCAGTTGATGGTTTCACATGAAAAAAAGTAACTTAAATATATATTGTACTCTAGAAGTGGATTGGGAACTTAAAGTGGCTCTGGAAAGAAATCTTTAAAAGGGCACATGTGGGCTAGATAAAATATAAAAGAGTTACAATCAAATACAATATCTACTGATTAGTATTTCACAATACAAAAAAGAGCTTTATAGTGACCTCTATACAATGCAGGTAGCATCCTAGTGACTTCAACTCAATACAGAGAGCAATAAAATGACCTTCATTCCATACAGACATCTTTGTAACTACCATAATTTCAAACAAAAGAGGGTTTTAAGAGACAAATGGCCCACTGATTAATCGCCAATTCTTCAATTGCTGCTCCACCTCAAAACCAGTAGTCTAATATGATTCATGTTTCTGCATTTTAAAATATATATATATTTTTTTACAAGAACTCCAATATTTATACAATTGAGATACTGTACTTAAGTGAAGCTCTCATTTGAATTTCCTTCTAGGTCGAGATCCAGACCTACAGTCCCCCTCCAGTGAATTACCTCAGCAGCAATCTCATAGCCCTGAACTGAATGGTACATCCTAAAAAATATAAAACTTTTTTCCACAAAGGGCATTTTTCCTGCATAAAAGCTGGACAGAGAACCAGACATCTAAGAAGGTTTGGACAAGGGAACCAGTCGTTTGTTAGATATCAGTTAGAGTGTGGAGAAATTTCTTATGTGAAAGAGAGGGAAGAGAAGAAGATGACAACATCAAGAGACATTATCTATCACCTACAGAAATGTGTAAGTGAAACTATGTTGGCTTTTGCATATAAATACCAGTTGGAATATTTCAGTAAACAGTTTACAGAAGAAACATGTCGAACTTTCCTATATTTTAGTATATATACAGTACAGCTTCTGTGATCCTTTTGGTAGTCCTATATGTTTGTTTACTATTATGTTTGTGTTTTCTGCACTTGTTGAAAACCTTTGTAGTAAGAAAGGAATACTTGTGTTACTATCAATAGTTTAAAGTGTTCTTCTTAATACACTAAAAAGGCAAAGGACCATCAAACAGCATAAGGAAAATAGAAGACCATAGTAAACTACGAGTTTTTTGCAGATTGTGAGAAGAATACAGTGTAATTGAGGATTAATATAGAGGATTTTGTATGAAAGGCTACAAAAAATAGCCACAGAGATAAAACTAATAACCGATGTTAAAAAGATGAAATGTGGAAATATTACTAGAGAAAGAGAAGACTGTGGATAAAATCTTTAAAAAAAATTGAGCTGTGTGGTTCTGTCAGTATATAAGTTTAAAGGCGTAAATGCTTCATATGGCAGTGTATTATTATTATTCCATCTATGAGAGATGATTTGAGGAATTGAGAAATAGGGAATTTTGCTTTCCAAATGATAGATTCACATTTTAAGAAAAGCATTACTATGACACCTAGTACCCAAACAAATATTGTTGAACTCTATTTAGTCGGAAGTAGTAAGTGAACAGTAAGATACATAGCAGAATTATACCGAGTTCATTACATCAGCTGGTGGTGCTATTCAATGGGGCTGCATATATTTATGTGGACATACTGTATACAGTTACGTTTTTACAATTTTTCTTGAGAAACAGTAGTACAAAACACTTCATATGCGAATGAAATAAGAACTCTAATTCTTAGATGGACTGTATCACACTACACAATTTAGAAAAGAAAGCTTCTATTTAAACATTAAGACTTACACCATGTAATTTGCATTCTCTGTTGCATAAGACGAAGTATCTCACCAGTGTCACAATGAACAGTGAAAGTAGCAGCACAGCCTTTTAAGTGTGTATTGAAAGCTATTCACTTTTTTGCAACAATTCTTAACCTCATATCATTGCACAGCATAATGGGGCTTCATTTTTTTTAAATGGCTTCTTTATGTGATGTATGAACTTAAAGATCCAAAGCAAAAAGTCTGTTAAATTGATTACCATTTATTCAATATTTTAAATATCTCTAGAATTTTCCATAATTGCCATTCTGTGCTTATCATATAGACTGTTGTTAAATTAACCCTAATTGTTGCAGCTTTAGAGTGCATAAATTGAATTGAATGGAACATCAAAGGATGAACATGTGGGCAAATGAGTGAAAGCAACATTTTTTATTTTAAAATATGTAATTTAATTATTATTATTTTTAAAATAAATTCTCTCTTTTTGATAAATCAATTATTAATTACATTTTAAAGTGTACATAGCACTAAAATATTTGTGGTATTTTGTGCTTTAATCAGCAGTAGCACCTAAGAGTTAGGAATGCAATGTATATAAAATGATGGCAGATGTATGTCAAAATTATCCTTTTGAACCATTTCCTGTTATGCAGATCTTGACCCTCTATTTGACACCCATTTTTTTTTTCATTAAAATTGATTTCATTTGTAAACTTGCCATCACCTGGAACTGGATGTAATATTGACAATAAGCCTCATAATTATATTTTTTAACACTTTGTATAAATAAAATAAGCTTTTCTTTTATAGTGTGATCAAATCTCAAATGATTATGTACACATGTGTTATAAAATGTGATTCAGTATAATGATTTTCTAAAATAAACTATCAATTTTTTGTGTGCCTCTTTATAAGAATATTAATATTGCTAAAAAATTGATTCATATCATTTATAAATAATTATAATAGGAAGAAGTAATATGTTTATTGTTATTGTTAACTGTTTTACAGTTTTGATAATCAAAGCACTAACTGACTATGTTTACAAATAATTCCCTATTCACACGTTCCATCAAACACTCAAGTGTATGAATATAGATATGACAGAGCGCCTGCATACACACTATCCAATATCTTCTGCAGAAGTAGGTAGGAGAACTGAATGAAACATAGTCCCAATATATTGTAATATTGCATGTGATATGACCTGTACACTACTCTATCATTATACCTGGCAGTATAACAAATACTTTCACGTTTATTGGAATGTGTATAAGATAAGACTGTCGCAACAAATTAAATATTTATGGAAAAAAACAACAGCTAATGATAAATATTTTTGTGTTGTTTTGTTTTTATACTGGTTTTTGCTAAGCTAAGTAATAGCTCATTTAAGAATTGTTCCTAATTTTTCTGAAAGGATCCGTGTGATAATCAACAAAATGAAAACATACAAAAGCCATTTTCCAATATGAGTTTATTAAAAGAAAAAGTAACAGCTGTCAAGAACATCAGGTTACAACATGACTGTATCTGTTAAGTAGCAAAAGCTTACTCAGTCAATGACTCTACTGTTCAGAAAAGCCATCTGTTCTATATCTGTGCTCTAAAACATTTCTAATGGGTCTCACTCAGTTATTAGTATATTTGAGTGGCTCATTTGAAACCTAGTAAATGTCTTTTGATATGATTTTAATCAAATAACGAAACAGACATCTTGGAATGGACAGTGTAAGAAAGAGGTACAGCAATATGGTGAATACATTCTGGGAATATGGTTGGGTGGAACTGATACAGACCGCAATGTATTGACAACTTGACTGCAAAGTGATATGGAAAGGAAAACTGTGCTCCAGTCTATATCTGTGTGATTACATGTTTATGTATGAATGTATGTATGTATGTATGTATGTATGTATGTATGTATGTATGTATGCATGTATGTTTGTATATGCAGGGGCAGATCCAGAATTGTCTTCTACAGGTGATGGATTAATAATGTTCTTTCTAGGGAACTCCCCTGTCACCCCCTCTCTTGTGCACAGTTTAAGTGACCTCAATGCCATAAGGCAACCTTAAGTTACCTGTGCGGATAAGCAGTCTGTACAACCACTAATTCACGCGTAAGCCCTTAATACCACCTTGACTGTAAAATTTAAATGCTCCCCCCGCCCACCTTACAGAGTTTAGGGGATGCACCGCCCTGTGGAACTAAGTTCCGTACGTATGGAGATCTGTAATGGAACATCGGCATGTGATTGCACAAGACAGCTGAATTATGCATCTAGCGTGCAGAATTTGGTTGTCAGTATTAAGTGTAGATCCACTCCTAGATCCATTTCACCACTCTTCTCTTCAGCCCCCTCTTCCAACTGTTCTCTCTGGCTACCTCTCTCCACCCTGTTCTCTTTATACCCCTCTCCCACCTGTTTATTATAGCCTGTATTTAATAAGTTTTCAGCTTCATTACACTTTCTGCTTCTTCTTGATTTGACACATTGGCTTAACCAGCTTGTCTGTGTATGACTGGTGGTCATAGAGACAGGCTACTTCTGTGTATACATATCTTTGCTCACTCCATATTTGCGTTCTCACATACCTTCACTGTCCATACTCACACGCACCTGTACTTTTTACTGAATGCTGCATCCACTCCTCTGTCATTTATTGATTCCTGTAATATACTATAATCCCTGTCAATCAGAGGCGGCCCATGGCATAGGCGGTATAGACAGCCGCCTAGGGCCCCGCAAGTCAGGTGTCCCTAGGGGGCTCCACGCCTACACCGCACCATCAACTACTACTGGACAGCAAATGTGGAGTAAAGGCCCCATGGGGCCACAGCAGCAGTACAGTGCCGCTGGGTTCATCATCCCAGCGGCACTGTACTGGCTGCTGTGGCCCCGCGCGGGGCCTTTACTTTCCCGGACAGTGTAGTCACATACACAGTGCCCGGACCTCTGCATCCAGGCACTGTGTATGTGTTGCTATGGCAACACAGTGCCATTTGCAGCGTGAAAATGGGGGTGCTGTGTCGCATAGGGCCCCGCAAAACCTAGGGCCGCCTCTGCTGTCAATATTAATATAAAGTACACAGGGGAAAACAATAATGCAGTGCACATAGAGTGTGGGACACGGAGACCATACTTTGCATCACACAAATAAAAATGTCATAAAATGTGAAATACCTCACAGTAATTAAGGGTTTGGTATACTTCAATGTTAGAGGTGAAAATGTCTAGATATGTCATAGTCACTATGTATAGTTAAAGGCAAATTAATCAAAGTATCAATCATATTAATTAGTCTTCTGTCACAGACTCTGGGTTTCTGGGATCTGACTCAGGAGCCCCTGGGTTATTGGTAGAGTATAGGAAACGTGGGGTCCAGAGAATGAGACCACTGGGAGAGACACTGAAGGTAGAGGCAGTAGGGACTGCAGTTGAGACTGAAGCAGTTAGGACTTCAATGGAGACTGAAGCAGTTAGGACTGCAATGAAGCTTTAGAAAACAGAAAAGACCAACCTAGGCGCTCAGTGAATCTCAATAACCACTCCAATTGTAATTTACTCATCAAATGCAGCTGGTATAAGGGATAGTGATTCCCTAATAAAGAACAAAAATAGAAAAAGACTACCAGCGCTGTAGTGATGGAGAAAAAACAACAATAAAAATATCAATGAAAAAAATATATATTCAAAATAAATAGTGAAAAATATATCGCTAGAAATTAATCTAATCAAGCCTTCTTAAAAACAAACAATTTATTGCAATTCACAGTCTGGTACCAGACGAAAATTCAAAACAAAAAACAATATAATGTAACTACTACCATAAAATAATTAATTGAATTGGACCAGAATGTATAAAAACACCCTAAACCACAACTATGGCAATATTAGATATAGTGGATCCACTTATATAGAGAATAGCAATGGAGATCCTGATGATAGCTAGTGCACGAGTGCCCAGGAGGATAAGTATCGCGGATCTATCCCTCTTTGGAAGTTTTACCATCTGAGTCTCTTTATTGCTGTATCATTACTGTGAAAAGTTTATTAAGCACCATATGCACATTTATTAACGGCATTTAACATCTGAGCTTGGACTATCTACATGCTAAGAAGGCTCCCTCCTATATTCTCATAAGCGAAGTGGACTGAGATTTCCTTTCATAGCTATATAGTGGTACTTGTTGATATAGCATCAATATTTCTGTTCCGTGTATATAAAGACTGTCTTTTTCCATCACGGCACCAAATAAAGGGACTTTGCTACTAAAATATTTAATTACCGTGAGAGTGAATGATACTTGCCATTACCATCAAGATATATCGCTATTTCACTTGTGCACTAGCTGTCATCAGGATCTCCATTGCTATTCTCTATATAAGTGGATCCACTATATCTAATATTGCCATAGTTGTGGTTTAGGGTGTTTTTATACATTCTGGTCCAATTTAATTATTTTATTGTAGTAGTTACATTATATTGTTTTTTGTTTTTAATTTTCGTCTGGTACCAGACTGTGAATTGCAATAAATTGTTTGTTTTTAAGAAGGCTTGATTAGATTAATTTCTAGCGATATATTTTTCACTATTTATTTTGAATATATATTTTTTTCATTGATATTTTTATTGTTGTTTTTTTCTCCATCACTACAGTGCTGGTAGTCTTTTTCTAGGACTGCAATGGAGGCTGAAGCAGTTAGGACTGCAATGGAGACTGAAGCAGTTAGGACTGCAATGGAGACTGAAGCAGTTAGGACTGCAATGGAGACTGAAGCAGTTAGGACTGCAATGGAGACTGAAGCAGTAGGGACTGCAATGGAGACTGAAGCAGTTAGGACTGCAATGGAGACTGAAGCAGTTAGGACTGTAATGGAGGCTAAAGCAGTTAGGACTGCAATAGATGATGAAGCAGTTAGGACTGTAATTAGGACCACCGTCATCAGATACGGGGCCTGGGACCCAGCCATGGGGCCCTGCCCCTAGGACCAGCAGACACACTTTAAGAGTGGGCCGGTGCACAAGAATTTCCCTGTGCATTGGCCGGCTACTGAATAGGTGGTAGGATACTGCCAATAACTGCTGCTACAGAGCTAGGTAAGTATCGGCGGGCCCCCATCAGGTCCGGACCCAGGACAATAGTCCCAGCTGTCCCACCCCATGGTGGCCCTGACTGTAATAGAGGCTGAAGCAGTTATAACTGCAATGGAGACTGAAGCAGTTAGGACTGCAATGGAAACTCTTAGTGCTGTGATAGTATTTGAAAGATGCATCCACACACCCATAGGTTAAATGCTGCTGAAGCCTATATTGCAGAGGGTTCTGTGCTGGAGAACTGGGCACTCTTGTGGATGATGTAGAATAGAAAGCGCTATGCTGAGGTCTGCACACAATTGCAGTCGATGAATGCTGGAGCTTGTAGTGCAGAGAGCACTATGCCGAGAGATGAGTGCCAGAACAGCAATGCTGACACGAGAACTGTAACCACACAATGAGTCGCAGGGACCAGGAATTAGATATATAGAAAGTTACATAGAAACATAGAAAGTGACAGCAGATAAGAGCCACATGGCCGAACCAATCTGCTCAGTTGTTTATTTAAAACTATACTGACCCTAGACCCTATTTACCCTCAATTTAGTTTGAGATTTAGGATATCCTTATATTTATCCCAAGCATGTTTAAACTGTTTTACTGTATTAGCCTCAACCACCTCAGATGGGAATTTTTTCGCACAGTTCCTCTGAATCTACCACCCTCTAGTTTATATTCATGCCCTTGTGTTCTCTTTCTTTGAAAAATGCCACCCTCCTTTAGCCAGTCACAACCCTTGATGTATTTGAAAGCTGCTATCATATCCCCCCTCTCCCTCCTCTGATCCAAGCTATACATGTTTAATTCCTCTAGCCTTTCTTGGTATGTTGTGACACATGCCATGGACCATTTTAGTTGCTCTTCTTTGTACAGTCTCTAATGTATTTATGTCTTTCTGGAGATATTGGGCCATATTCAGAGATCCGTGTGGCGATCGGATAGCAATTATACGCACGGCCGGTGCAGGCGAAACCCCCTCGCAAGCACAACGCTCCCCTCTCTCGGCTGTGCTGTCGGAGACTTTCGCCGCCATAGACCACTTGTAACTTTCCGAGGGCATTCCCTTGTGTATGTGTCCTTCGTACGTGCGATTCATGATAGCTGCGCCCACTTTCCTTCATTTTAATGCCTCCCCCCATACATTTTTATTAAAATTTTTCTGTGTGTATTTTTGCATTGCATATCCGTCCGTATGTACCAACATGTGATTCACAGGTCCGTCCGTAAGGCACTTCTGCTCATATAGTCTACATTAACTACATAAATAAAGTTACTACGCATGCGCAGTTTGTCCAATCGGAAAAATACGCACGGGACTAGCCTAGAAATCGGATCTCTGAATACGGCCCATTGCCTCCATAACTGAACACAGTATCTAGGTGAGGTTGCACCAACGATCTATAAAGGGGCATCACTACTTCCCTCTTTCTGCTACTAATTCCTCTCCCTATGCAACCAAGTGTCTGACTTGCCTTTCTCATTGCTTTGTTGTAATGTTTGGCAATCTTTAAGTCACATGAAATATGCAACCAAGCATCTGACTTGCCTTTCTCATTGCTTTGTTGTATTGCTTGGCTACCTTTAAGTCACATGAAATAATATCTCCTAGATCCCTTTCCTCCTCAGTAGTTTCTAATGTAGTGCCATTAATGATATTGAGCTTTTGGGTTTTTGTGCCCCAAGTGCATGATTTTGCATTTTTTGCCGTTAAACTGCAGTTGCCACACTCTTGACCATTCCTTCAGTCTACCTAGATCATCCCTCATTTTGTGTAACACTCCTGTAATTGCGATGTTTGACTTTACAGGTACCGCATTTTGTGACAGCTTCTATATTCACTACAGAGATCGCTTCGCTGCAGTGTGCCATTAACCAGTGCTACCCATTCCCAAAATGGCGATAGTCCACCTCCTAGCGATTGTCACTTTTATTGCTAAATATACGCTATGAACATGTGCACCTGATGGATTCTAAATGGAGTGGTGGCATCATTGATATTTCCCAGTTAACTATACCGCAGTCTTCATCATCGATAAGGCCAAAGTCTTTCTCCCATTTGCTGTGGAATGCAACCAGGCCCGAAGAGGAAATGTGTGCATAGAGGTACATACAATGTAGAGATGTAGCCAAATGATGGGACATCACTTAACAACTTCGTAACAGGAGAAGCCAGCAGAGTAGGAAACCTCTCTTTAAACTGTGCCTGGAGAGCGTATATACCCCATGAGCCCACTCCCTCAGGTTTGACAAGTTTTCCTAGGCCTTATTATTCCACAGGGGTGCATCCAAATCCAATCCTTTACCACACAGTAATTGGTGAATACTTGCATAAACCCTGCAGGCCTGAACCAGGATGTGTCTGTAGTGGTAGCCACTACTAATTGTGGGGGATGGAAGGAGCAGCAAGGGTCTAGTACTGTCAGTAGCATGTCCTGATATATCAGGATCAGGTCATATAATCTCTGTTCCAACAGAGTCTTGCCCAGCACTACTTCAACATTTCTGCCCTGCCTTCAATTTTTTTTTTTTTTTACTATTTTGGAAAACATGCCCCAATATAAAGATAGGCAATTTTATAGTGTTCCACGTGTCAGCTGACAGTCCTGGATGTACTCATGCTTCACATGAAAGGAGCAAGACGGCTGACCTCTCTCCCACAGATTTTCATTTGTGTTCTGGCAGGCAAATCAGCCACGTTATCTCCCATGGTGGGCTGGGGGCTGCTTTGGCTATTACTCTAATCATAAATGTTTATTATCTTCTGAATGACTGTAGCAAGCTCCATGTTCAATTCCCTGTCCCCTGCGATGTCACATAATGTATGCACTGCACTAAGGGGGGTGGGAGATTTGAACACCATAGGATAGATCCAGACCTAAGTATGGTAGCTGCTGACGTATAATCACCTATTTGTATGTACTGCACATGGCAGATGTTACGTAACTTTTTCCCATCATCATGGTTAATTGAATCATTCCCACAGAGTGAGAAGTACGTGTTGATGTGTATGTCTAGAGCAGGTGCTAGAAAGGTATGGGGAAATCTCACAGATACAAAAAATTGTCACCCCAGCACTCCTGCAATTAACCAGCAACTAACCATGACATTCAATCTTTAAAATAAATGTCAGAGAGATTTGTTACATACATATATACATTGGCAAATATATGATAAACCACCAGTATCCGCAGCACCATACAAAGGTAATAGTTATATATACAACACAATTAACAGACAGGGTACAAATTCATGTAAATAAGGAACACAAGTACAATGCAAAAATAAAATACGGTACAAAAATAGCAGAACGACAATCCACACAATTCCACGACAATCCAAGTTAAGATTATCCTGCAGGACTTCAATGAAGACATCAGAACTGTGAGTAATAATAATATTTTTTACATTTTAAAATAGTTATTTTTTATGGAAACTTTTTATAATATTTTAATAATTACCAAGGCAAAAAATATTCATAGCAAAGAAGTGGGGCACTTTATCAATATTTATAATGCACAGGGGGACAATATTCCCATCATGTCTCAAGCCCCCCTAGTATCCCCATATCATATCTCCAGTCCCCCTCTCCCAGTATCCTCATCATGTCTCCAGTCCCCCCCAGTATCCCCATCATGTC
>WWET01002479.1:230800-247817 GCA_011038615.1 Limnodynastes dumerilii
AATCAATAGAAACAAGAGCAAGAGCAAGAGCAGACAAGACAGGCAGGCACAGATACTGAAACAGAGTCTATAACCGGCGGGGAGGAAGTGACAGGGTGAACTTTATATAGGCAGGGCCAGAAGGTGATTGGTGCAGAACAGTAAACTCTGAACCAGAAGGCGTCTCCCAGAGGGCTGGGAATGCCTCTGGTTCAGTGAGAAGTCAGAACGCGCGCCAGAGGAAGAGACGGCTCCCACGTGGTTGGTAACCACGATGCTGTTGCTAAGGGAGCCGTCGGCAGAGAAGGGGAGTGAGCGCGCGTGAGGAGAGCAGAGAGGGCCGGAAGATCGGAGGTAAGGAGAGGTGCGGTGAGGTAACGACCAGGCAGAACAAGGTAAGGAGAGGTGAGTAGAAACGGAGCCTGAGGAGAGGCATCCGGCGGGCACACGCTGAACGCTGGCGGCGGGCGCGGGGCAACGGGTGTCCCTAACAGTTGGTAACAAAATAAAGGAACTGGGTCTAGGAAACAACATTTGTACTTGGGTCAAAAACTGGTTGGAGAATAGGGAACAGAGTTATGATAAATGGAACTTTTTCTAATTGGAAAAATGTTTTAAGTGGTGTACCTCATGGTGTACCTCAAGGTTCTGTGCTGGGACCACTCCTTTTTTTATATATTTATGAATGACCTTGGTGATGGTTTAGAGAGTAATGTTTCCATTTTTGCAGTTGACACTAAACTATGTAAGGTAATAGAATGTAAGCGAGATATAGCTTCTCTACAGTGGGACTTAAATAAACTGGAGGATTGGGCGGCCAAATGAAGGATGAAGTTTAACATAGATAAATGTAAGATTATGCATTTAGGGATCAAATATAACCATGTAATCTATAAATTAAATGGGGCAAATTTAGAGGAATCTTTAATGGATTTGGGAGTGCTCATGGACAATAGACAATAGAGCCAATAAAGTATTAGCATGCATAAAAAGGGGCATAGATGCAAGGGAAGTGTAATTTTGACACTATATAAATCACTGGTAAGGCCTTATCTCGAATATGGAGTTCAGTTTTGGGCACCACTCCATAAAAATGACATTTTGTAACTAGAAAGGGTACAGAGAAGGGTGACAAAGGGTTTAGAGTCATTGAGGTATGAGGAAAAGCTAGCCAGTTAAACATATTTACTTTAGAAAAGAGGCGTCTAAGAGGAGTTATGATACATGATATACAAGTACATCATGGGTCAATACAGAGAACTTTCATGGTAACTATTTACCCCAAGGACTGTACACAGGACACAGGGACACCCACTAAAGTTAGTGGAGAGAAAGTTTCACAACCAGAAAAGAAAAGGGTTCTTTACAGTAAAGGCAGTCAAGATATGGAATTTGCTGCCAGGGAAGGTTGTGATGGCAGATTCACTCGATGGACCATATTCACAGATAGGAGTGAGTTAGGTGCGGAAACATCCACACCTAACTCACCCGTTCTGCCCCTATCCCATCCCCCGTTTTTAGGTACCTTATGGCACTTATGAGTGCCATAGGGCTACCTTATCTAACTGTGCAATGTCCGCATGGGCATTGCCTCTCCCCGGCCTCCCCGACTAATCTAAATCCCCCCTCCCACTTCTACCTAAGCACACTCTGAGGTGGCATTACGCCGCCTCTTTCCTACTAAACTACTACGTGGGGTCTTTAAAGATCGTACCGTACCAAACTGGTACGTAGATTGCTTAAATGACCTACTACGCATGCAGGGCATCCAGGGTTACCAGGAACGTTAATTTACATTTAAATGAAGTACAGTAGTGTCAGGAGTGTTAAGAGCCAGGGAGAAATAGGACTGTCATCTTGTGTCAGCAGGGATTTTTTTTCAGATTGAAACAGATTGGAGGTTGCTTCATCTGGATCAATTTCAAGTATAAAGATAGGGATCGCAGGAGAGCCATAACAGGTTGAACTTAATGGACTGGTGTCTTTTTTCAACCTCATCAACTATGTATAATGCTATAAGAAGAGTGACAGGGGTTATAACATATTTTGACTGAGTTGTATGTCAGAATCATACTGTTTAAGGGTAGAGAAATGCGAGGGAGACTATTTTTATATAATTAAGTGAGAGAAAGATAACTGGGGAAAACTTAGATGGCCCATAAAGTATAAAAAATATGGGTCTGCTTTGGGTTAAAGGCAATCCCATTAAATAACATGCCCCATTATTTACATTTTAGAACTGCTATTTTATAGTGAAAAGGTTCTAACAATTTAATGTATGGCATATTTATTAAATATGAATGCTGGTAATTAATTTTAGGTAGGAACAGAACAGAGTTGGAAAGTGTTTGGCACTATTTTGGAGACAGCATTAACACCATAATATAAGGAGGAAGGGAGGAGATAGCATTCACTTTTGCCAAGGCACTGTGTGCTTCAAACACTAGGGTTGATTTTTAGTCCCAATCGAGCCATGCTGTAGCATGTGGGCAGAGGGAGGTTAATGTGTTGCTGTAGCATAATAGAAAGTCAAGTCACAGTGTAAACTATATAATTAATTGTAATGTACATATTTTCTTTGTTGTTAAAAATAATAATAATTATAAAATTATAAATAATAAGAAGTCACTTTGAGTCAAACTGAATATTTTTCAACAAGAGGAAAAGGAAAGAATAGGGTGAAGAGCTGGAGGAGCAGAAATAGAATTCAAGGGAGGACAAGATGAAAGAGGGAAAAGATGAAGAAAAAAGTAAACGGCGCAACCTCAGAGAAAATATGAAAAAGGGAGAGTGAAAGTGAGATAGGAGAGGTAGAGAAGGTGGGAGAAGATAACGCCATGGAGTGAGGGGGATAAGAAGCTGGGAAAGAAAAAGAGTGAGAAGAAGGAATGTAATAAGAGGGAGGGAGGGAATGAAGGAAAAGTTGTGGAGGGGCAAGGAGAAAAGGGCGATCTGCCATGATTGTGAGCTCAGCACGGGTACAAGGTGGGTGTAGTTTTGCAATGCCGGCAGGGGAGGGGGACTGCTTGTACCTCCAAAACTGGAGGAGACACGAGTGTTGTATGGTGAATTTGAAATCCTGCAAAACAAATGTAAAAGAATAAGATTAGTTGTGTGCACAATAAAATCTTAAAAAAGTTTAAAACACACAAAAAAAATGCAGTTAATAGTTTAAGACAGGTACTTTGTTGCCTGCATCTCCAAATTCTGGCTGCCGGAGGTGCAAATCACTCCAACAATGCTGGAGCAGGGCCACACTCCTCTCTTTCCCCACTACATGTCGAATCCTCGACTGAGCTCTCAGATACTGAAAGCGAATGTGATGGTTCTTGTGTTTTCCAGGGCCCGGAGTATCCATGAGGCAAATGAGAATTAGCAGTTCGGTTTAAATTTCCTGTCACAGGGAATTTTGAGGTGCGTATGATGTTTTAGGCGTCCTTGTGAGCAGATATACATGTGTGTTGTTGTTTGTTGTAAATGAACGACAGCCATTGGCTGGGAGAAATGCTCATCAATTATGGTCTGATCAAGCGTCACCCCCTTGGATTGGACCTTGTCATGTCAATATCAGTTATGGAGTTTGGATTGGCTAGTAATTTTTGTTTGACGTCTTCAAATTATTGCTACTCTATATATATATATTAGTACCGTGTGAAGTGTGTTGCTAACAATTTAATGATAATGATAACAATTTTAGAGTGTGAGCTATAGGCCTTAATATAGTAGTGACCTGTGTAGGGTACAGTTTTAATGTTGATAAATAAGGTGTGAGAAATAAAGGTTAATAAACTTTTAAAAAAACAATGGAAATATGTGAACACGGTATAGTCAATGATATATGGATATAAATACTTACCCATACCTTCAATGGTAATCAGGCATTTGCAATACAGGTAGAAACACATATAATAGCGTGTGTAATGTGATTTTTAAAAAGTCAAGAATTCTAATATTATAAAAATAATACACATCTTGGCCCAGATCCTGCGCCACCGTGCGTGCGTAAATCTACTGGCAGCTATTTTGTGTGCATGCAGCTAGCGTACGTAACTTTAGGTGGAGATAGGCATTTAAATTAGGTAGCAGGGCGGGGGTGGCCCAGTACAACAAGGTCTGCGGATGTAAGTCCGCAGACTGAGTCATAATTTTTAAGGTAGCAATCTGGACACAAAAGTGTCCAGACTGTACTACCTTGATCAGGGAGTGCAGGGGACGTGCACTCCCTGCTACGCTGTAGTAACTAAAGACCACGCACGTCCATAAGCCATGCGTTGGTCTGGATCTGCCCCATGTTTTTTGTAAAATAAAAAAATCTCAAAATACACCTTTTTTTGCTTTTCAAGCAGTTGTCGCAGTGGAAATTTAGAAGTAGCGGTATAGACATTTAGAAGTGGTGGTATGAAAATATAGAAATAATAAAAGTGAATGGAGATTTATAGCTTTTCAGTTAAATAAATGGGAGAAGTGATGGAATGGCATACCACCGTATACCCCTCACTTTGAGCCCTATTTTCAAGTGTTTACATTGGTGCCATATACAATGTGAAAAATTATTAATAATGCTACAGAGGTTTTGCTATTGCAAATTTGATATTTAACATATACAAGTACTGTATGTTAAATTGTTTACGCTTTAAATTCCATATGCTGTGAGGATACTTGTTTTACCTAGACATGAACCCTAGCACGTGCAAACATTTTAACATATCTGGAGTGTGTAGATGGATGTACTATGCAATGGATCAGGCGCAGTTACACATCAAGCCACCTCATTTAGTAAGTGCATGCAAATCTATTCTGATTTAGAAGCTGATGTTATAAACCATTCAATAAATCAGAAAAAGGAGACAATATGTGCCAGACAAAACATAAAAGCATAAATAAATTAAAAATAAAATTAAATCTTGAATCTTATCAAGATTAATATAAAGAATTCATTATAGTGAACTAAAACTTAATGTACAATAGTTCGCTGCCATTACAGCTGTCTTTTCAGGAATTCAACTTACATTGACTTCTATTTTCCATGTAAGGTGTAAACCAGAGAAGGAAACGGGGGGTCATGAAAACAAATTCATTTATTAGAACTTACTTGACTTAAGTACAGGAATACAACCACAATCGTTCATATAATCAGACAATGTACATCATATGATAGACTGTTTTATCAGCGTGCCAACACATTAGTCCTGGTAATGTTTAAAAGACCTAACCAATGCCTATTACGACATGCTGCGGACAGGTGCTTGATCCAATTATTGGACAGTGTGCATAAGCTTTACCATATCCCAGCTATTGAAGCGTTTTGACAAAGAAAATTATAAAAATGTGTACACAGCTTAACTTCATCACAGTTTTTTTTTTTTTTTTTTTTTTTTTTTTTATTCTTGTTTAATAATTATGTAAAAAGTAACTCTGCAATGGTCTGTTTCTTGGGAGTCGCTATCCTCCTGATAAATTACCACTGTAACATAACAAATATATAGAATATAAACTAAACCTTATTACTAGAAGTACACAGATTTTTTTAAACAATAAAAATACTATCTACATAAACACATATTTGCTAATTACATAGAGTAAACTAACAACAAAAAAGTGTCTGTTCTTTGTGTACTACGTTAATGTATTTCTAGTATTCTACCACAAGAGATCTAGTATTTGCCTGTGTCATAACAATTACATGATTGATAATTTTAGATGTGTAAATGGGTGGGAGTGAAAAAATGTTTGAAAGCATAGTATAGTATATAGTATTGTAACAAGCCATAATAGATTCATTGTTTATTATTATGTGTAGAGGTAAAGGCAGGGCAAATATAAGTTTCATATGTTAATTTGTGGATGAACAGCAGTGATTCCATACAAGGGCCTGGCAGGGGCCAATAGGGAAAGGGGGGTCCCAAAACCCACTTCATCCAGCACATGCACAAAATAATCACTGTTCTGTAAATGTACAGATAACTCTGTGCATGTTCAATAGATGTGGTTGGCCTGCACACATGTAGTAGAGCTGTAAAGGCTGTTCCATGAAATTAATACATATATCTTAATAATTTATATATTATATTAAATGATATTTTATTATTTATTTATTTATTTACTTATTAAGTTATTATTTAACTGTAGATATTAGGTTGAATCCCCTATGGCTTAAATAAATGAAGTAGCAATTATAAATAGAAAGAATATTTAGAAAAATGTTTAGCAACAATCGATATAATAATATTTCCCATAATGTTTACCATTCTTTTTAAGGATGATTGTCAGGATATAATCAAATATCTGGTGTATAAAATAATATCAAAATATAGAGTGACCTTTTAATTGGTTTTGGTTTTATGGCCATAGCTTGAATGTAGTGGGGCAGAACAAGTTAGGGCTCTTGTCAGGTTATGGCCCTGTCGTAAATGTATCAGGATATTGGGGGGGGGGGCCAAAAAAGGCAGATATCCATACCTTCAATGGTAATCAGGCATTTGCAATACAGGTAGAAACACATATAATAGCGTGTGTAATGTGATTTTTAAAAAGTCAAGAATTCTAATATTATAAAAATAATACACATCTTGGCCCAGATCCTGCGCCACCGTGCGTGCGTAAATCTACTGGCAGCTATTTTGTGTGCATGCAGCTAGCGTACGTAACTTTAGGTGGAGATAGGCATTTAAATTAGGTAGCAGGGCGGGGGTGGCCCAGTACAACAAGGTCTGCGGATGTAAGTCCGCAGACTGAGTCATAATTTTTAAGGTAGCAATCTGGACACAAAAGTGTCCAGACTGTACTACCTTGATCAGGGAGTGCAGGGGACGTGCACTCCCTGCTACGCTGTAGTAACTAAAGACCACGCACGTCCATAAGCCATGCGTTGGTCTGGATCTGCCCCATGTTTTTTGTAAAATAAAAAAATCTCAAAATACACCTTTTTTTGCTTTTCAAGCAGTTGTCGCAGTGGAAATTTAGAAGTAGCGGTATAGACATTTAGAAGTGGTGGTATGAAAATATAGAAATAATAAAAGTGAATGGAGATTTATAGCTTTTCAGTTAAATAAATGGGAGAAGTGATGGAATGGCATACCACCGTATACCCCTCACTTTGAGCCCTATTTTCAAGTGTTTACATTGGTGCCATATACAATGTGAAAAATTATTAATAATGCTACAGAGGTTTTGCTATTGCAAATTTGATATTTAACATATACAAGTACTGTATGTTAAATTGTTTACGCTTTAAATTCCATATGCTGTGAGGATACTTGTTTTACCTAGACATGAACCCTAGCACGTGCAAACATTTTAACATATCTGGAGTGTGTAGATGGATGTACTATGCAATGGATCAGGCGCAGTTACACATCAAGCCACCTCATTTAGTAAGTGCATGCAAATCTATTCTGATTTAGAAGCTGATGTTATAAACCATTCAATAAATCAGAAAAAGGAGACAATATGTGCCAGACAAAACATAAAAGCATAAATAAATTAAAAATAAAATTAAATCTTGAATCTTATCAAGATTAATATAAAGAATTCATTATAGTGAACTAAAACTTAATGTACAATAGTTCGCTGCCATTACAGCTGTCTTTTCAGGAATTCAACTTACATTGACTTCTATTTTCCATGTAAGGTGTAAACCAGAGAAGGAAACGGGGGGTCATGAAAACAAATTCATTTATTAGAACTTACTTGACTTAAGTATAGGAATACAACCACAATCGTTCATATAATCAGACAATGTACATCATATGATAGACTGTTTTATCAGCGTGCCAACACATTAGTCCTGGTAATGTTTAAAAGACCTAACCAATGCCTATTACGACATGCTGCGGACAGGTGCTTGATCCAATTATTGGACAGTGTGCATAAGCTTTACCATATCCCAGCTATTGAAGCGTTTTGACAAAGAAAATTATAAAAGTGTGTACACAGCTTAACTTCATCACAGTTTTTTTTTTTTTTATTTCTTCTTTTTCTATTCTTGTTTAATAATTATGTAAAAAGTAACTCTGCAATGGTCTGTTTCTTGGGAGTCGCTATCCTCCTGATAAATTACCACTGTAACATAACAAATATATAGAATATAAACTAAACCTTATTACTAGAAGTACACAGATTTTTTTAAACAATAAAAATACTATCTACATAAACACATATTTGCTAATTACATAGAGTAAACTAACAACAAAAAAGTGTCTGTTCTTTGTGTACTACGTTAATGTATTTCTAGTATTCTACCACAAGAGATCTAGTATTTGCCTGTGTCATAACAATTACATGATTGATAATTTTAGATGTGTAAATGGGTGGGAGTGAAAAAATGTTTGAAAGCATAGTATAGTATATAGTATTGTAACAAGCCATAATAGATTCATTGTTTATTATTATGTGTAGAGGTAAAGGCAGGGCAAATATAAGTTTCATATGTTAATTTGTGGATGAACAGCAGTGATTCCATACAAGGGCCTGGCAGGGGCCAATAGGGAAAGGGGGGTCCCAAAACCCACTTCATCCAGCACATGCACAAAATAATCACTGTTCTGTAAATGTACAGATAACTCTGTGCATGTTCAATAGATGTGGTTGGCCTGCACACATGTAGTAGAGCTGTAAAGGCTGTTCCATGAAATTAATACATATATCTTAATAATTTATATATTATATTAAATGATATTTTATTATTTATTTATTTATTTACTTATTAAGTTATTATTTAACTGTAGATATTAGGTTGAATCCCCTATGGCTTAAATAAATGAAGTAGCAATTATAAATAGAAAGAATATTTAGAATAATGTTTAGCAACAATCGATATAATAATATTTCCCATAATGTTTACCATTCTTTTTAAGGATGATTGTCAGGATATAATCAAATATCTGGTGTATAAAATAATATCAAAATATAGAGTGACCTTTTAATTGGTTTTGGTTTTATGGCCATAGCTTGAATGTAGTGGGGCAGAACAAGTTAGGGCTCTTGTCAGGTTATGGCCCTGTCGTAAATGTATCAGGATATTGGGGGGGGGGGTCATAAAAGGCAGATCTCTAAAGAAGAGTCTCACCAGACCCAAACTGTCACAAAGGTGGGGGCTATTTGGAGAGGAGCAGTTTTTGCCTTTAAAAAGTGTGGGATAGATACATAACTTTGTTCACTTCATGGGATCTTCTTGAAGGAAGGAAGTGTTTCCTATTCCCAAGCAATCTGCTAAATCCCAGGCAGGAAAGATTTTGCATAAGTCTTTCTGTGTTTTTCCCTTTTATTTTATAAGAAACTGTTTTGCATGTTGTATGTCCATGTATTATTCTTTGGTAATTAAGCATTGTGATTATTATCATATTAAATATCAATTAATAAATTCATGTCTCTGTTCTTATGGATTCATGTGTCAGACCAGCTTGGTTATTAAACGCTATTAAATGTAAACAGAAGGGATCATTCTGAGTTGAAGTATAATTGTGTTAGATTGGTGTCAAGGAGAACCTAAGACCTCCTGTGAATAGTCTTGGTGGTGGCAGTTCATTAGTAATAAGTTAAATTTGGTGGTGGATAAGGGGCATTATTCATTGTAGAACAGACAAGGTGGCTGTTTTGATTAACCCCTTGTGTCCCTGATAAGTCACGAAAGCCTCAGGTAAGGTCAGGGTCGTGACAAATTGGTGGCAAGTGTGTGGGATAGATATATATTTCTATATATATTTTGTTTTTGAGAACTTAAGTGAATTAGGTTTGTGTGGTGCCTGCTAGATGAAATTCAAACTAATTCACTAGAGACTGAACTTAATGCTTATTAGTATGTGAAGACATGAAGACATACAGTGCAATAGTTTCATCCTCTCCTATTCTCTTGTTTTTTTTTCTTTTAAAGTGCTACTGTACAATGGAAATGGCTGCTGCATACAAACATGTAGCAAAGGATGCGTTGATTGCACAGTGTGAGGAAAAAGGAGTGTCCATTCATGGAAAGAATAAGGACCAATTGATAGAGGCCCTGTTGCTAGCAGAGTCTGAAGGCACAGAGCACAGCCCTGCTGAGGACAATGATTTAGCAGTGGACATTGTGCTAAATCCTGGATTGTCATTGTCTGAGCACTCAGATAGTTAATCAGTGGATACATATATGGACAAGTATTTACAAACTGCTTTAAAACATTTGGGGCCAGCGGACAATGCCTCAGAAGCTGCAGAAAGACAAGCAGAGCAGGCAGAACGACAAGCTGTCATGGATAGAGAAGCCGCAGAATGACAAGCTGCCATGGATAGAGAAGCCGCAGAACGACAAGCGTAGCGAGAAGCAGCTGAGCGAGAGACAGAAAGAAGGCACCAGTTGGAGCTTGCAAAACTCCAGCACCAGCCAAACAACTGGGAGACAGGTGTTTGCAAACCCCGTATGGACCAGTTCCCTGTCTTGGATAAAGATGAGGATCTGGACTCTTTTCTGTGGGGGTTTGAAAACCCCCACAGTCAGTATAGACTGACCCAAAGTCAGTGGGCACAATATTTAATCCCGAGAGGTAAAGCACTGAATGCCTTTGCAGTCCTACCCGTTGAATTGGACAGAGATTATGAGGCTATTAAAAAGGCCTTATTTCAGCGCTTTAATATCACCCCATAAGCTCACAGGAAAAAGTTCAGGGAGCAAAAACGCAATGCCTCTGACACTTACACAGGAGTCTTGGCTCAGTTGTCTACTTCACTTCATCAGTGGATTAAGTTAAAATTGGACAACTTCGACAAATTAAAAGATCTGGTGCTTTATGAGCAGTTCCTGACTCTATGCCCAGTAGATGTGAAAGACTGGGTTCTGGATCGGGACCCTACATCAGCCCAGGAAGCAGTTTTCTTGGTGGACAAGTACACCGTCACCCGTGCAGTCCCAGTGAGGAAAAGTATTGTTCCAGAGCGTACCTGAAAAGGAGGAAGGCCGGAAGGAGCACCTACTTTTACCCCTGCAAAGACACCTGTGGTTTCTTCAAACTCTTTTGGGAGGGTTGGACCAAATTTTGGATATGGGGATAACCGGCGCTGGTTTGTTTGCGACCGGACAGGGCACATCAGTGTTGCCTGTCCGGAAAGGAAGAACTCTACGACATCTGCAGGAGGGCTGCAGCCTAATAGATCAAGACCAGCTGCAATGTGTGTCACCCGTGCCCCTGACGACCCAGAGGGGTAACCTGCAAACAGCCACAGTCTGTGACAAGGTAACTGTGGGTTTGAGGGATACAGGTGATGACCTTACCCTGGTGCACCCAAAGCTGATGTGGTCCACAGACATCATTCCAGGCAAGACTGTGTCGAATAAAGGGGTGGGAGGGATCCATCCAGTGGTGCCGATGGCACGAGTTTACCTGGACTGGGGTAGTGGTAGAGGGATACGAGAAGTGGGTGTCTCTGAAAATATTCCTACTAATGTTTTGCTGGGGACTGATCTGGGCCTAATGTACTCACAATATGTTTCTGATGACAAACTTAATTCCGATAGGCTGCAATCTAACCATGCTTCCTTGCAGATTCCAGGCAGTGAGGGAAAGTCAGAAGGCAACATATCTGCTACGGCGCTATGTGATAAGGTGAATAGAATGTCTGTACAGTCTGTGCTAAGTTCTAAGGGCGATAAAGCTAATTGTGATAAACTGCCAAAGGCTGGGAGCAGTAGTGCTACTAATGCTAATGTGTTATGTAAGGATGACTTGTGTGGAGGGATTGTACAGCCTGTGTCAAATAGCAAAGGTGCTGATTCTGGGGAGGAAGGTGTTAATGCTGGTGGTGCATGTATTGCTGAACTGTGTAATCTAGGAAGTGACAAGCAAAATCTGTGTTCCATTGTCACTGACACTGGTTTAGGCAAATTGCCTTCCCCTACATCTGATCAAGTCATAATGTATGGGGAACAGGGCAGAGAAAACTTTGGTTAAGTTGTGTTTGAGATTTATATCGGCAAGCTGCCCCAATGTGCGTTTAACCCAGGCAAAGAGATTTTGGAAAGGGATGGGCTGGGTCAAAAACTTGTTTGTTCTAGTGATGTTGTATTGGGTAACCTAGACTGTGACAGGGAAGTGAGATGTGCTGTTGTCCCTGAGGTGTGGCTCGCTGGACTGCCTCCCACTGCGTCTGAGGTGGTCACCATGTATAGGGAAGAGGGGAGGGAAGATACATGCCAATTTATACCAGACATGTGTAACCCATCTGTACAAACTGATGTGAGAGAGGTGATCACTTCATCAAAGTGTGTGCAAACTAAATCTGCACAATTTATTATTATTTTTATTATTATTAGTATTGTTTATTTATAAGGCGCCACAAGGTGTCCACAGCGCCGTACAAAATACAACAAAATACAGTACAGACATACAGGGTAGGGTTGGTCAGCATAGTATATATTAAATACAATATGACTATAAAAATATCACAGAAAAACAATAAAGTGAAGCAAGCGCAGAACGCAAGGCAAAATGCGAGGTGTCAAGCTTGGAAGATCAGGTAGCAGAGGATACAGCGCAGTGAGAGGTTCAGAGGGAGCCAACAGGTGGGGATTGGGAAAAAGGGTAGCAGAGGTAGCAGAGGGGGACAAGAGGGTACAGAGTGAGGAGGGAGTGGTGGAGGAAGGAACAACACTAGGATGGAGGGCCCTGCTCATGTGAGCTAACACACTATGTGGGAGGGAAGAACTTACAGAAGACATAAGGAGAGGAAAGAAAGTGGACTGCTGGTGTGAGCGGAGGAGAGTGGGAAGGAAGAGAACGGATAGATGAAGGATGCAGTGTGGATGTTAAGTGGAGGAGGGGTAGGCTAGCCTAAACAGGTGCGTTTTGAGTGAACGCTTCAAGACCTGTAATGTGAGGGAGAGTCTGACTGAAGAAGGAAGGTCATTCCAGTGCAGAGGTGCAGCACAGGAGAAGTCCTGGATACAGGCGTGAGATGTGATCAGTAAAGAGGTCAGGCAGCACTGGTTAGCAGAACAGAGAGGATGGGAAGGGGTGTGCATGTTGATGAGGGAAGAGAGGTAGGGAGCAGTGGATGAGGAGATGGCCTTAAAGGTGAGGGTAAGGAGTTTAAAGAGAGGTCTGAAGCGGACAGGAAGCCAGTGGAGGGTTTGACATAAAGGAGAGGCCGAGGCAGAGTGGCGTGAGAGAAAGATGAGCCTGGAAGCAGCATTGAGTATAGATTGAAGGGGGGCAAGATGCTCGCATCTTACTCACCTCTATAACTTATCCCTCTCCTCTGGCTTCTTCCCCTCCCCCTTTAAACATGCTCTTGTCTCCCCCATCCTTAAAAAACCTAACCTTGATCCCACTTCACCTTCCAATTACCGACCCATCTCCCTTCTGCCCTTTGCCTCAAAGTTGCTTGAACGGCCTGTTTACAAACGTCTAATTGGCTACCTCACTGAAAACGCCATCCTGGACCCTCTCCAATCTGGGGGCCCCCTGCACTCCACTGAAACCGCCCTGACCAAGGTCACAAATGACCTCATTTTTGCCAAATCTAAGGGCCACTTCTCCCTTCTCATCCTCCTAGATCTGTCAGCAGCCTTTGACACCGTTGATCACCCTCTCCTGCTCCACACCCTTCGCTCCCTCAGTCTCTCTGGAACTGTCCACTCCTGGTTCTCCTCTTATCTCACGGACCGTTCCTTCTCTGTTGCAACCCCCGGCTCCTCCTACCCTACCACTCCTCTTCCCGTTGTGTGCCCCAGGGCTCAGTTCTTGGTCCTCTTCTGTTCTCGCTCTACACCTCCTCCCTGGGTGACCTCATCAGCTCGGGAGCATCAATCACACACCAATTTAAACCTAAGTCTGTGTTTATACCCCCTATGATGCATCCATCCATCAGAACCTTCACCCGGACATTGGAGACTTGTACAAATCCGTCTATGGGCTCAGACACAATTTCCAATATGTTCTCCTCAGAAATGTCTGCCCTTAAAGACCTCAGCAATGACCCTAACCTAATTATTAGGCCGGCCGACAAAGGTGGCGCAATAGTGCTGCAAGATCGCCAACAATACCTAGTAGAGGCATACAGACAACTGGAAGACGGGATAACCTATCGCAAGTTGCCCTCTGATCCGACAGGCACCTTTAAGAGAGAAATTGATGCCTTTTTGGATGCTGCCTTATCCGCCAAACAAATCACCCCACAAGAGAGGGACTACATGGTGGTGCCTTTTCCCATAACCCCCATTTTTTATACACTCCCGAAGCTGCACAAGCATGCTAAAATTCCACCAGGGAGGCCCATTATCTTGGCCCGCAACTCTTTGTTACAAAATATATCCAAGTTTCTTGACTATAATCTGCAGTCTCAAGTACAGAAGTCAGTCTCATACCTACGCGACACAACAGATTTTATCTGTAAACTTGCAAAATTTTCCAGTTTATCAGCAGACACTTTGCTTATTACTATGGATGTCAGCAGCCTCTACACCTGCATTCCACACACAGAAGGTGTAGAGGCTGTTAGAAGACACATTCAGAATGATACCTCTTATGCAGGTGTAAGTTCAGACGTGCTCATTCCACTCCTAGAGTTCACGCTACGGAAAAATTACTTCATGTTCAACGGGGAGCATTTCCTGCAACTGGTTGGTTGTGCGATGGGGTCAAATGTGGCCCCATTGTACGCCAATCTGTATATGGTCATGTATGAGCAGGATATTTTATTTCGGGATCATCGCTTCACGTCTGGAGCCATTTGTTACGTCCGTTACATCGACGATCTATTTATACTATGGAGCACTGGAGAGGAAGCCTTTCTACAGATGCTATCAGATCTCAACTCGAATGATTTACCTATTCGCTTCACGCACTGTCTGTCCAACTAAGTGGTGCATTTTCTAGACGTTGAAGTCTCGCTTGAAGGTGGTACACTACATACCACAATTTTCAATAAACCGACTGACCGCAATACCATGTTATTAGCCTCATCGTTCCATCCTCCGGCTTTAAAATACGGTCTTCCGTATTCGCAACTGTTACGGGTTCACCGCATCACAGATGATTTAGCGGTTACTAAAATGAAAATGAAACATATGTGTGCAAAATTTGAACAACGCGGCTACAGCCGCAGTCTATTGGAGCAACTTATACACAAAATTCTGCTTATCCCAAGAGCACAACTTCTATTACCTCAACCCAAAAAAGTGTTATCACAAAGACTTCCGTTTGTGCACACATAAAGTTTTATCACAAAGACTTCCGTTTGTGCACACATACACAGACCAACATCTACACATCAAGCAGACTACGCAACGGTTCTGGCCCATGATTCGTGAAGATTCAACCTTAAAATGTTTTCAGAACATTAACCTCATGCACAGCTACAAAAGTGGACCGAATCTTAGAGATAAGCTTGTGCGGACAGATGTGACCATACCGAAAAGCAGCGGTGCCAAGAATGGATGTTTCCGTTGCATTAACTGTGTCACATGCAGGTACTTAGATCAAGGGCCTTTCTTTTATAACTCTCACTCAGGAAAGAAATACACCATAAGGCATCATTTGACATGTACATCTACCTTTGTGATTTATGCCATCACCTGTCCCTGCGGACTGCATTATATAGGAAAAACAAAAAGACAGTTTAAAGAACGTATGGCCCTCCATAGGTCATCCATTCGCCTTGCACTGGGAGGAAAAACATCTGATCAGCCAGTAGCAAATCATTTCGTGAAGTGTAAGCACACCTTAGCGACTCTTCGCTACAAAATCATAGACCATGTACCACCTCCTCTGAGAGGAGGTAATCGTGACCAACTACTTCTTCGCTTAGAAACAAAATGGATACATGAACTGAAGACTCTTGCCCCACATGGACTGAATGAGCTATGCAACTTGTCTTGTTATTTATAATTAAGCTTCTATAATAGCCGTTCTGCTCCTTTCTTCTCTGTGGTTTCCCTTTTCCCTGTCCTAACATTTATATGAGCTTGATTTTTCTACTACTGCTCTGCATGCATATATACTGGGGAGGATTTTACCTCCGTACTGTGGGTGGACAGCGTTCTTGTTTTTAGGGTGTACTCTCTGGTTAGTAGGGCTTTTGTCTATACTCACCTTTCACATCTTTTATTTCTTTTGGTGTTTTAGTTACATAAACACTCACCGTTACTGGGTTGCCTAGGCGACGGACGCGGTTGCCGTGGATACGGGCGCGTCATTTCCGGCGCGTGCACAACGTCCTTCCGGCTGGCGGGACGCGCTGACCCTCCGTCACAGGGCACCTGGATGGCGCTTGGTTGGGGTAAGTGGATCTCTCTATATATTATATTCACGTGTAAGTGTAAATTGTCCCTGATGAAAGTTCAATAAATTGAACTGAAACGTTGGCGTAACTTATATGACCTAAGTGTCTTCTGTTGATGTTTACAAAATCTCTGAGTGCCACCGTTTCTCTCTGTCTATTGTGCTCAATTGGGCTGGTTGTGCACCAGAGTCGTTCTGCTAACAGGCTAGGAGTGCCATCTGACAGCATTACATATATATATATAGAAGTGTTGGTACGGCACTCCAGAAATCCAAAATATTGCTCAGGTGCTCGACAAGGGTAGGGAGAACACAAAACAAAAATAGCGGCACTCAAAGACTTTCAATGCAAAAAGAATTTGTATTAGGTTAAAGAATCCAACGTTTCAGTGGCACTTAGCCACTTTCTTCAGGGTAACCAAAAAAGGTACAATGCGCCAGAAACAATCAGCAGATAACCAGAAGCACAGCATAAATACAACTATAAATAGAGATCTTACCTTCCCCTCCACCAACCACGAGCACCGCTGCAGAGTCTGACGTCACTCACAGGCCAGGGCACAGGTGATGACATCATCCTTGGAGCCGCAGGATCGTGCACCAAGTTAAGTAGGCGACTGACCCGACGCCAGGACGCAGCATCTCCCCGTTGTCAAAGCCAGGAGAGCGTGGACCGCAGACAGATGCTCAGAAGCTGTAGAGGGAGAAAGCAAACCGCAAATAAATATGAAAAACGGGTGCTATGCCTGCAATAAATAAACACTAAATAGAGAATAAGCAAAAATGAACCA
>WWET01002480.1:3805-35844 GCA_011038615.1 Limnodynastes dumerilii
CAAAAATATGGTTACCACCTAAACCAAAAGGATGCTATAGATGTAATAAAGCAACATGTCTTACGTGTGGATTTGTTGCAAATAATTCTAAAGAAATTACATCTAGAGCCAATGGTACTGTTTATAATATAGAACAATTTATCAACTGCGATACTGTGTATGTGATTTACGTCCTTCAGTGTGCGTGTGGCCTACAATATGTGGGAAGAACCACACGCACACTGAAGGAAAGATTCAGGGAACACAGGCAAAACATCCTTAAAAAATTTGCTAAACATAGTGTATCGAAACATTTCACAGATTCTATCCTATGCTCCATCAATGATCTCAAATTGATTGGAATAGAAAAGGTTGATTATACCATAAGGGGCGGTGACCGCTTTAAAAGACTATGTAATAAAGAAACCGAATGGATCTTTAAATTACAAACTCTGATACCAGACGGTCTAAATGAAAATTTAGAGTTTGCGGATTAAAACTGTGTGCCCCCTACTACTATGTTTATACACTTCATATCTAAACTGTTATTGAAATGTTGGGTTTTGCTAACTGGTTAAAATACTCTCTAATAATTTGTACACTCTGGTTTATGATGCTACATACTAAAAACTATCTATATAAATAATGTTAAGATTCTAGAACAGAAAACATTTCATATGTAAAACAACTTGTAAATAATCTGGAAAAATTCTATATATATACTGTATTAAAATAAGAGAATATTTATGATTATTGGATTGGAATAGCTATATGTATATACATCTATATCTTGTTCGCCTTACATATGTTTGGGTACTGGAATTTATGTAATTACTATATTATTCCAACATCTTTGCCATCATATTCCAACTAAGAAGGTCTAGCTTAATTTTGGTGATACATCAAAGTTTTAAAATTAAGTTTTTCCTGCATAATTTTTTAATGAAGAGATACTATAATCATCTAAGATGTCCGTTCATTACAGATATAGATAAACTTCTTGATATGATTTATCTACTTATATAATGCAATAAGTAAAGGATGAGTATCATTATTTTTCATCCGATACCCATTATTTATTTATAAATATGTCCCTTTCAGAAAAAAGATCATGAAGATGTTTCTGAAGAAAACAAAATGTATAACATGTTATGAATATGTCCATATATATATATTGTACCCACCCCCTGAGCAAGTGATACCAAATATATGTTTACAAATGTACCAATGAATAAATGTCTTAAACTGCAACTTTCCCCTTAAGATCTCTCAGTGTCAAATCCCCTATGACACGTGAGCTAGGAGATATAAAAACACCCGTCAATACTATGCTCTACTGCCTGATAAAGTCCGAACCCTCGTGACGAAACGCGTTGCAGAAGCCCTTTCCCCACCTGTCTGTTTTGAACCACAGAGCCCTTCGTCCACTCAACACCACCTGATACTCCTATTATCTTCACCGGAACTATCATCCAGCGTTGCACGCAGCTTGTGCACACAGCGGGGACGCCCGCTGCAACTAACAGCTGTCAATAAGGTAACACACGAGATGTCTGATATATGGCCACTACAGACACGAGTCTGAGCACAAATACCTGTCAAACCGTTTGAAGCGACAATCCATCTGAAGCGGTAACTATACCTCAATCTACCTCTCAGGTACACTTCTTTGAAGAAATTAATGTACACTCAATAGTATCTTATGCTGCTTTTATACCGGTAAAAAATTGCACTGAGTGGAATTACTGGTTTATCAGATGATGTGTTTACCCTACACTAATTGAAAGATCATATAAAGCAAAAGCTGGGTACTATATCGTGCCGCCGTGCACCATCTATTAACAAACTGTTACATGCCAAGATACTGCTCTACTCACTTCAGAGACTGATATACCGTCTGTAATTTCAATATTATTTTTAACCCTATAACTGCAACAATTAAGTGTATCCATCCACCGTTATATACAAGGACATTGTGTATCCATTTTCGAAATATCTACATTTCTCAAATCTGTGGACTGCACTAAGTTATGTGTGGCTGAAATACTGTGGAACAAAAACGAAATTGAGACAAGTGGAACTTTTTCATATCATTATTTTATTGATTTATTTTATATTTTCTTCAGCTGTGCCTAGGCACATGCTGACATGTTTTAACGTTATTGTGTACATTAAAATGTTTTGATACAGTACTCTATCTAGGTATCACTTGCTCATTCCCCTTTCCCAGCAATCATACAGGTTCTAGGATTTAAGCGCGGTGTAATACTACATATGCTTCTCCTTTTTATGGGACACACCTAACCCATTTTCCACCTGCGATTATCCTATCCCTGCATGATTTGCTTTGCTGCTAAATAAACCAATTTATTGGTTTCTTTAAAGCTCATTTGCCAACAACTGTGTCAGCGCTCATCATTATATATACTTTTTTGTCCAACATCTCCATTTTACCTTTTTGGAAGTTTGCTAAATCTTGCCCTTTATCTTAGTGACTGCCATACCATACAGACATTAACCTGGTGACTGCTATACAATACAGATTGCATCCTTTTGAGTGTTATGTGCTGCTGTGATATTCTTGTTATGTGCTGCACCTGCTACACACACACACTGGAGGACACAAATGACAGATTTGGACAGACAATGGAAGCCAGGAACCAAAAGGAAGGACTGCAGCAGGCTAGGTAAGTAGAGGGAGCAATTGTGGAAGACACAGGGACCAACAAGAGCTACAAAAGCACCAGGCAAACACACAGAGTAATGAGCATGCAAGACGCAGGAGACCAACGCTATAACCGGCAGCATGGTTATTAACTGCCGGCTATTTACAGACTGCAGCCCCCATTCAGAAACTGCAGCCAGTCACTCCCCCAGGCTGATTAGAGAATGCACTTACTGCAGGTAAGAGGCTGAGAGCAGCATGAGGGAGAGAGACAGAGGAAAAAGCAAGGTAAGAAAGCCACACATCTCTGTAGCCAGCATGACGACATGTGACTGCATATCTCCAGCTTTTAAGTCTGTCCCTCTTTTGTGTCTTCAGCTTTACAATGTCTCTCCCTTCTGTGTCACCAGCCTTCTGATATCACTCTTGTGTGTCTCCAGCCTTCCTATCTCTCCCCCTTTTGTGTATCTTAATCCTTCCAATTTCCCCCCTTGTGTATCTCCAGCCTTTCAATCTTACCCTCTTGGTCTCTGAACTTCCAATCTCTCCCCCTATTGTGTGTTTCCAGCCTTCCAATATACTCCCTTTGTGTGTCCCTAAACTTCAGGTCTCTCCTTCCAATATCCCTCTCTTGTATCTTCCACCTTCCAATTTCCTCCTATTGTGTGTCTCCAGTCTCCCCCCACTTGTGTGTCTCCAGTTTTCCAGTTTTTTCTTCTTGTGTCTCTAGCCTTCAAATATTTTGCCCTTGTGTGTCTTTAGTCTTCAAATATTTCCCCTTTGTGTGCCTCCCAGCTTTCTAATTTTCCAATCTCTCCCCTCCTTGTGTATCTTCAGCATTCCAATCTCCCTCTCTTCTTTGTCTCTGGCCTTTCAGTCTCCACCCCCTCTTGTTTCTTTCCATTCTTCCAATTTTCTCCATTTGTGTGTCCCTCTCCTTCAAGTCTTTCCCTCTTCTGTGTCTGCACCCTTCCAATATCCCCCTATTGTGTGTCTCCAGTTTTCCCCTCTTGTGTGTTCCAGCCTACCAATTGCCCCCTCTTCTGTGTCTCCAGCCTTTTAATGTCTCCAGCCTTCAAATATCCCCCTTGTGGGTCTCCAGCCTTCCAATCCTTCCCCCTCTTGTGTGTCTCCAGCCTTCATATTACTTCCCCTTGTGTGTTTCTTTTAATGTACTTACCTTTGCTCTCTTCCCTCTGATTCTGTCTGCCCCAGCACATTCTGTTTTGAATGATGCTGATGTGACCTTAGGACACTGAACACATGGGACCTCCAGATTTTACTTGCATGTTCCATTGCTTGTAAAGGTGTAAGGCACTGTGCTTCCCCTCCACCAAATTTAGTGTTGGTAATTACACCCACTTACATGTGGATCAGCGGTGTGTGCCTTATGGCAGTGTAAGTCACACTATTTAAGAACAAAGGGAGTGACAGGGGGAGTTCACTCCCCTCTCTCGTGCAGACGGACAGACACCTGCATGTTTTCCTACGTCTGGATCTGGTCCAATGAGTGCAAAGGTAATGGCCTGCGTACACCATAATGCTTCTTCTCATCAAGGATGGCTGTTTTTAGTTATATGTTTAATTCTGACTGATGGGACACTTTAGGAGAAAAAAGACCCTGGTTTCTTTATCATTTTTTTTTAATAGTAGAAATGCAGTAAACAAAAAGATAGATAGATAGATAGATAGATAGATAGAATTCTTATTTAATACCAATATACATTAACAATCGATCTACCAACATGTTTTTGGAAAACAGAATGACAGATAAGGTTGGCTGCGCTGCAGTAGATCAAACATGGTTTGAGACTAGAATGAAAGTGATGACTAACACCCTGTAACACACTATACAGTTGAGCCCTTTACAAGTAAAATGCTATGGCAGCAAAAGCAAACAAAGCATTTTGAAAAGGGAAAAACAAAAACAGAAAAAAATAAAAACATATCAGTTGTCCACCACAATGCTGCACAATGTTAACAAACGACTATGTATTAAGATTGTTTACCTATTGAACATCAGTAATATAGTAGAATAGTTTTAGGGTAATAAAGGCATGGTAGTCTCAAATAGAAACCCTCATGCTATTTCATATACCTTTTTAAGATCAGGGGGCCAGATCCAAAGCTAAGTACTACAAGGGAATTATACTTCCCGATAGCGTAATTCCCCTGTCCTGTAGGTTGTGCTTACGCGAACAACCTTAGTACGATTGCATACCAGCTGGAGTACGTAACTGTGTTACGTACGCCAGTGGTTGTGCTAAAGGGGCTGCAACCCTATTTTACGATGGTCGTATCTCCGCCATAGAGGCGGAGGTAGCCATGTAAATTAGGGTTCAGGGTGGGTGAAGGCCCGTTACAACTACGTCTGCAGCTGTAAGGCCGCAGACCTAGTCTTAAATTTTAAGGTGGAATTTTACTACCTTGAGCAGGGAGTGCAGGGGTTGTGTACTCTGCGCTACGCAATCATACGTAATGACCTCGCACACCCACAAGGCGTGCGTAAGTCAGGATCCGGCCCAGGGCACATAAAATACAAACTATCCCAGAATCTCATCCTTATATGCTAAATTTACAGAACCTCAGAAGAAAGGATGATGAATGTTTATGAATGTGGTGTTTTCCTAATATAATTTAGTTATTGTACTTATGAAAAGACTTTTACAAACCTTCCAAAGCTTTAACCAGAAATGGAATGGGGTCATCCTGGTAGTGACTGGTTAACTGTGAAAGCAATACTTTGTAGAACAGCTTGATTTGATTGCAAGCTATGATACCACATGTGATGTTTTCGTTATTAGCATAGAAAAATGTACAAAATCTCTGGTATCCAGCATTGTAAAGCAATAAGAGATCTGAAGTGTGCATGGTAATACCTAAAGAGATTTGTGAAATCTGCTATGTAATTCCACAAGATTTATCACTGTGCATGTTTAATGTATTAGTACACCCTACATGGCATGTGTTAAGACCAAACAAAGGACCGTGTTCAGAATTAAGAACGTTTGGTAATTTACGCACACAAAATGCGTAAGTGGGGTGATTTCTATTTAGTGCGCATGTGCAGACCATGGCGTTACAAAGCGTAATTGGAATGATGTGTGAATGATGTGTAAGTAAATTCCGTACACCAAAAAATGCGTGCGAACATAAAAGATCGAACTGATTATTAATAAGTAGACGTCAGTCGGAATGTAAATAGCAAAAAATGTGCGTGGTAATGTAGTAGACTTGCGGTTGTATTTGCGAACGTTTCACGTCTGTCACGTATACGTGCCCTAACGATAAGGTTGCTTTCACAACACGGAAGTGTACCGAAATTCGTTACTTTTGCAAAACGTAATTATTTTGTATTAACGCACGGATCTTTTACGAACGCACGAAAAAGCTTCTTAAATCTGAAACCGGTCCAAAATAGTCAATAATAAAATATTGCAAATGCAGTTTCCATCTTCATAAGCAGCTTAAATGATGTCAGTACCTATGAGACAGCTGTAGACATTAAAACTACCATGGAGGCAAATATAGGCACACTCCCCTATAAGGGGAAGGGGAAAGAAAAGTAAAGACAAATTGCATTGGTATAATCGTGCCCTGCTAGCTCACACTCTTTTCTACAATTTCCAAAAGGACTTGCTTATTTCAATAGTTTTTCTAAGACGGTTGCAATCTGAACCATTTTAAATAAGAAGAAAAGCTTTTCCCTAAATAAATCCTTAGGTCAGGGAGTAGTTTGTATCCAAACCTATAAGATGGATTTGCAAGCAATTGATGACGGTGTTAAGAGTAAATTCTTACAGCTATGGAAATTCTATAGCCTTTGGGAAAAACATAAAAAACAGTCTATTGGGGCACAAGGGGAACAATACATTTGCAAATCACTAATCTAAAACCCGAAATTGTTGAATAAATGTTCTAGAGGCAGTGAAAGAACCCAGCCGCTGGATATTTGTATTTAGGCCCAGAGTTATCATAAGAAAGTACCATCAGATATCACCTCACAAAGGAGAAATATACTCTGTGAGCAATACCTCCCAGTAGGACATGGCAGGTAAACGCTTGGAGCCATTTGTTAAGGTACACAGAACATACTCTGTAGAATCAGTGAAAAATATTTCAGCCCATTGGGGAAAGTTAGCCTTATCATAGTGGAAATAGGGGTCTCCAAAGAGTGTAGTGAAGGGAAATCACTTTATATTCTGGAATCAAAGCAAATTAATGGTACCCGGGCATTGCTCTGTATTGTGAAACAACTAGGGGGATGATTTAGAGATGCGACTGCGAAAAAATCGCAAATATACGCAACTAAGTTCAGATCTTAGCAGGTTACAGCCCACTGTTTAAATAGTCACTCCCCTTGCAAACAGCGGCGGATCTTAAAGTTAGACCACCATTGAGCAACCCTATCTCTGCGCTGTCATTTGAGATCTTAAGGGAAGTAGTTGCGGTTATTTGAGATCCTAAGTGTCTGTCCGCGCCCACTTTCCCTCATCTCCCTGCCTCCCCCCGCCCATTTCCATGCAAATCCTTCAGATCTTAAACTTTCGCAGCACTTAAGATCTTAAGTGCTTGCGATCGATTCACAGGTCCGCGCTTAGCGAATTTAAGATCCTAACCTCTACGTAGACAGCGTTGCACTATTACTACGCATGCGCATTGATGCAAATTTTCTAAGATCCTAAATATACGCACCTAAGTAGCGAAAAAATCGCATCTCTGAATCAGGCCCTAGGTATTTTGGATATGTACAGTAAATCCATAAAAAATATAGAATATACCCTGTAATTTAGGATAGAATTGACTTGCATATTGTTAAGGCATTCTTCTCTTCTGCAAATTGCAGTGAGAAGATACCAGAAAAATATGGATTATGAACAATGTAATAGTGTACTGATCACTTAAAAAATTTGTATCTAATTTTACAGGTCATCGGCTGCTCACACATGCCTTATGTGCACCTAACACACAGCTCTTGGTATTATCTCTGCTTCTCTTCCTTCTTCTATGCTGGCGACTAGAGAGACATCTTGGCACAGTGAATTTTTTGCATTTCTCCTGTCTCTGCACTCTCAGCTCTGCCATCCTCTACTTGTTGATTTCTTTGTTGCTGCCTTTGCCTGTTACACCAGCCTATGGTTACCTTGCTACGCAGTTGTCCCTGCTGGTGGCCAAGCACCCAGTTATTCCATGGCGTCTTGGTAAGAGGCTAGCGCCTTTACTTCCCTGTGGAGTCCTTATAGCAATCCAGTTGGTGTGGCCACAGTCTCCTCTTCTTCTCCATGCCTGCGGAATATTTAGTGGACTGGCCGGTATCCTTTGTATTGATAACTGGGTCATAATATATGCCAAATAATGTGCCTACTGTAATACGTGCAGCTTTTTATTTCCTTATTTGTAGAGCTGTTACAAAGGATGTTTTTTAACTGAAAATTGTATTTTCTGAAAGATACATAGTCAATATAGTTGAAACAGTAGGACAGCAAGATGAGATTGAGAATGATCCTGTTTACTTAAAAGTGTTAGAAGACAATATTGTTTCTCTAAGAACACGTCTTGCACATTTCATTTAATATCCCTAAAACTTGCAGCAGTCAAAGCCAGCTGAAGGTCTACTAATGTCCTGTGTGAGGAGTTTTATACCCCCAAGTCCTGCCACCCTGAGTTACTGCATGAGTGGAACAGGTCTTGATTCAGTGCTGCCTGGTATGTGATTTATAGGAGACCATTTTAAAGAATACTTAGTTTGTTATGTATAGAAAGAAATAATCGTCATTAAGGTAGTTATTTGTTCCTTTTACAACTACAGGACATGTCTGACACTTAAAGCCTGTTTTAGGTAGTAAAGCTACAATAACATTTTGTAGATTAATAATGACATCAATGTTTAGACATCATGGACTGGATTCTCACCTAGGTTGGTGACTTACACCTCCATAGGGCACCCTTTACTCTACGGGTGTATTTACGTGCCTAAGTTGCTTAGGTACATGTATACATAACTAACCGCGCCCTCAAAAGGCCATTTAAATGCCTCCCCCCACCCACTTTCACGTAACTTTGCACATACCGAAGACAACCACGCCCCTCCGTACATATGTCACGACGTGCGATTTAGAAATCCCTGTCTAATTCCTACGTAACTAGCATAAAAAGTTGCCACGCATGCGCAATTAATCCCATCCTAAAAATATGCACGGAAAAAGTAGCAAAATCATCTGTGAATGTGGCCCCATAATAAAAAGATTACTGACATTATCTAATTTATTACATTTGTTTATCCAAGCATTTCATAATTTAAGCCTAACTAATATATATAAACTAACTAACTAATATATATATATATATATATATATATATATATAATAGTATAATATGTTTAAAAAGAGTATCATTCCCTAAAACATAAAGCTCAGCACACCAAACTGTTTACAAAATATTCAAAATCATCAATGTGGTATGGTCAAATCAGAAGGAACAAGCACAGTACATATGCAGATCCAGGCATCAGTCATGGCTTGAAAAACTTATATATATAATCCAATATGAGACAACAAAAATATGGTATACAATAGGAAACAAAAGCAAAAAAGTCCCAGGTACTCATCCATTCATATAGCTGCTGTCTGGGGATGTCTATGTCTATGGCTCTTTACACCTGATCTGATGATGCCACTTGTTTGAGACAGCAGCTACATGAATGGATGAGTACCTGGGACTTTCTTGTTTTTGTTTTCTACTGCATACCATGCTATATGTATGGTGTAAATCTATTTAAGTTGCAAGGTGGTAGGTAGTATGGGAGTTATTAGAATTGAAGAGTGTTTGTACAGCAATCTTATATTATAATAGAGGACCAGATTCAGACCTCCGCAAATTGCATACCCTCTAACATGACCCATGACCCATTCCATTAGGTACAAAATACTCTGCTCCAACTGTCAGTTACTATGGTAACCTCCTTTGTGGAAGAGAATATTTTTTGAAATATCAGTTAAATTAGGTGAGTTGGAAGCTCAGGAGCGGATTAAATTGTACCTAATGGAATGGGTCATGTTAGAGGGTCTGAAATTGCCATTTCCAACTGGCAAAAGAGCGGAAAGCTACGGCTTGCACACTGCATCCCAGTACAGACCTGCAGCTTCTGATCCACACTTCTGTACTGGAGATGTTTCTGATGGCGGTGTGGGAAGCATACAGCATGTATTGCCTGAAGAACTGAGGCTGAGAATACTATAGTTATAAGCTGGTATTTATGCAGTAATTAAAGGGTATTGTGCTGTAGAAACAGTTGTCTGTATGCACAGGTGGCTGGTTCTTCATAACTTTGCTATGTGTCCCCAGAGGTAATTTGATGACTTGAGACTTGAGTTGTTTAATTGTCTTCAGGAAGAAAAGCTTATTTCTCTCATTACAACCTGTTACTATATAAGAAACAATGGTTGAAACTAGTAAGACAGTATGTCTGTTAGCTGCACTGCTGAAATAAGTAGTTAGAGATTTAAAGAACAAATAAGACTGACTTTCTTGCACATCATGCTGAGTCACCACAAATTTAGTTTCAAAGCCTCCAGCCAATAGAGCTTAGATAACCGCATAACCTTTGGTACATCAACCTTTAGTGTTCATTTACAGAAACGGGGTATTTTACACTATTTGTAATCAATAAGCAAAGAACATTTTCAACTTGTGTGTCTTTGCAATACCTGTTACAATTATCTGCTGCTAGAATGAACTCTTTGGGTCGTATTCAGAGATCCGTTTTTTAAAATTACGCAATTATACGCACGCACATAGCAAGGCCACGCCCACCAACACCCACGACACTCCCCTTACTCTGACAGGTTGTGTTTGCCTTACGAGTGCCATAGGGCACCTTATGTCTACGTGTATAGTTACGGGCTTATGGCAAGGTACGAACGTGCGTATCTATCTAACCCCGCCCTCAAATGCCCATTTAAGTGCATCCCCCCGTCCTGTCTCACGTAACTTTTCAGGTACTTATTTCAACCCTGCCCCCGTACGTATGTCCAAAAGTGCGATTCACATGTCTGTGCCTAAAGCACTTTCGTCCGTATATTCTACGTAACTTACGTAAATAAAGTTATTACGCACGCTTTTCATCCGATCCTAAAAATATGCACGCAACTTCACGTGAAAACGAATCTGTGAATGCGGTCCTTTATCTTTACCATTGGTGATTTCCTTACAATTAGCCTACAGCACGTGCTGGTTTAACCAGATTCCTAGAGCTTTCAGATACCAAGAGACGTGCCCTGGATAAAATGTACCTCTGCCGCTCTTTGGCTTCTTTTACTCTGGCACCGTTTATACCAACACGGGAGGAAGGATCTTTTCAGTATGATATGAATACCAGAGCCCAAGAAGAGTAAGTGATTAATAGTTTTATGTCATACATGTACATTGTATTGTACTTCTTGTGACATATAAAGAAAATGTACAATAATATAATCCATTTGCATAGACTATAGTATGCCCTTTTTTTTTCTCAGACTTCCATACTCTTATAGAGATGTGACAACACCCTCTACTGACTTGTCCCTTGTTGGGACATCTACGCAGCCTTCAGTCCAATCCCATTTTAGAGATACCCCTGTATGGTTTGGAGACCCAGGAGCACTGGAAGATGAGATGTTGGAAGCTGGTATTCAAGCTTCTCTGATGGAGTACGAACAACAAGAAACACAAAAGCAGGCACTAACCTTAAACAAATCTAGTGTCTCTGCACTTAGGTAAAGTATTAACATTATTAATATTAATTAACATTATTAATTATTCCTCAGGACTGTCATAATGTTGTGTTATTGTCTCCTACCCTTTACTAAATTATCTTCTCCAATCTAACATAAGGGTTTGCTTTCTCAGGCTCCAGCAGCTGGAACGGATGGGATTCCCCACAGGACGTGCAGTGGTTGCTTTAGCAGCCACGGGTAAGGTAGAGAGAGCAGCGTCTCTTCTCGTGGAAGGAGAAATAGGAGGAGACATGACAGTGGCCAGTGAAAGACAGACATCTCTAGCACATCTACACACTTCTGAATCTGAGCAAATAAATCTATGATGATCTTTTCTTTAGTTCTTCAGTTGTAAAAGCAAAATGGTTATAATCATCTGAACACTGATATACTTATGGTGGTGGTGGAAAGGAAAGGATACGGGTAAAAGCCTTGGTTGCTCATGAACATTCCAGACCCAGCACTAGTTTTCTGCATTCTCTTGTGGTGAGACATTTTTTTCAACTAAAACTCAATAAAAAAAGTTTTATTTATTTATACAAAGTGTTTTTTTTTCCATTGTTGAATTCAAATAATAAAGTGTACACAAACATAAAATAAAATGACATACTCTATTATGTTATAAACAGCATGACACAAAACAGCTTTTTTTTAGCTTCTCTTGGGTATTTTTGTAATGCAGCTTTCAAATATATATACAAATGTATAATGTTAATTAAAGTAAAGTGAAAATAGGATTAGCGAACTTATTCCTTGGAGCAGTTCAGGCTCACTGACACTAGTAAGTCTGGAAAGATGAATTTGATGAAACCCACCATTCCATATGCGTCCCAAACAACAGAGTACATTAGTGACATCTAGATAAGGGCCTCAGGATGTCAGTGAGCGAGCCCTCCGTTGTGATAAATGCTTATAGTATGGTGGGTGGTATTATTCCAACTTAGATATCTTGATTTGCGACTTTAAGTTGTTTAGTTTTAGTGGCATGCAGAATTTTTCTTCCATCTGTTGTTTGTTGAATTGTCCAAGAAGACCACGTATGAGTACATGTAATATACTTCTTACCTCACTGTAAGTGCCAATATACATATGTTATAAAAAAGGTTTATAGCAAACACCAGTGGTGAGTTCCAGTTAGGATACTGTGCTGGAATACATATCAGGTTACATAGCTTATTTTCTGAATACCTTTCAATTAAAATAGTTTTTTTTTAGAACTTTAATAGGACATACGACTCGACACGATAATCATGATGATCGGAACATCAACAGTCCAAAGATGCTTCTGTTTAGTAATCTCTCCTGAGCCAATAGATAGAATGTATGCTATGTGCTGACAATGGCAACTGGAGCATTATGTCAGTCACCAGGAATATTGTATAATGTGTAGCTGGCATTACTGTTCTATTTATTGAATTTAGTTAGTAGAAATGGTTTAGTCTAATGATCACTAACCCTATGACATACAGTATAGTATTTTACTTTATGACCACTGTGTAAAATCTTTTCTTTGACCGGTGTTATTCATATTATTTGTTTTCTTATAGCTGGATTAACAGTTAAACTATTGCAGGCCAATATTTTGATCACATCTTGAAGTGTTCTTACAGATACTCACACAAGACATATTTGGCTACAAAAAACTAGCTGCATTTTGAGCAGCTAGCAGGACGGATGGCTACCAATGTGCCACTCTACGTTGCCTGGAAAAACCTGCATACATCAGAGATTCAGTTTTCAGAGGACTTGCAAACCAGTATTTAGAGTACACGCAACAGCCTCAGATACTGTGCATGTACTGATTGAGCAGATAACATTTAACAATCAAATTTGGGTAATTTTTGTGTAACCATGCAGTACTATCCATAAGTAACATAAACCAGACCCAGCTCATTGACTTTCCTCTCTTCCAATCATCCAGATTGTATTTCGTCCATTTTATGTAATCTGTGCATGCACATGCATCCATGCTGCCCAATTTGTGCGCAACCCACTCTCCTGCTGCTATTTTATGCTCACACAAGTTGGAAAAAGTCATGGAGGCTTTGGGTTTCGGAACTGTGTTGCTGTGAAAGCAGTGGTTAGCGGAACACTCGCACAGATTTTCTGATACCTGCGATTACAGGTCTGAAGGCATGTAATAATCTCACAGATTCTACATGCTGGTTGGATCTGGTCCATCATCCTGAAGTTCTACATGTTGGACTGTTTATGAGGACATAAAGTGTATGGGCCTGTCTTTTATTTTAATAAGGCACTAATTAGAAATATTGTGTGTAGCTAAGCCTAAAAATGTTGCCAATGGCAACAAGTAGTAAATCATCAATAACTTTCATCTTCCTCCTCATCGTTCTGTGATGGCAACATTTTGTAATACGATGGACCATTGCGTCTTCCCCTGTAGAATCCACTGGTACCAGTTGGTGACGGTTCTGTTCCAGAACCAGGATCTGTCTCTAAAATTAAGAAAATAAATGGCAATGTAAACCATAGTTATCACACAAAAATACAAGTTATATAACACAGTAAAGACCTATACTCTTACATCCTATGCCTTACTATTTCCGTAGGAATGGCACATCTTTACTGAACAGTTGCATTTGAGAGTTTCTCTTTCTTCATTCAGCTATTTAATCCCTGATCAATCAATTATTTTCTAAATATATGAATATGGGCAATTTATCTACCATGAGTAAGGATAGAGTCAGATTCCTTTTAAGACACTTATCAGAGCCAGAAAATTAAGTCAGCCATATCTAATAAATATTAGAAATTGGAATAGATCCTAGTAATCTCGTTTAAGAATGAATCTGGTAATATTAGTAACAGTAAGTTAACACTAAAAATTAAGTCTATAATCAAAAATAAAATAAAAATAAATTATATATATATATATACTCCTATTTTCCAATTAAATAAAATTTTCCTAGAATTCTTTCTGAAACAAAAATCCCAAATTGATACATATTACTAGTGTAGCTGTGGATTTATTTAAAGCAAAATCCCCAAAAATACAACCTAAACTTAAAAGCATGCAACTGTCTGTACAAACATGCCTCGTGCACATGCACTGAAAACATCCAGTCAGCAGGCATACTTGGTGATCAAGTCAGTTATATCACAAGGGCTGTAATGTCAGCTATGATGTAACTAAATTTATAGCTAACACCTCATCTTACAAGAAAAAAAAAGCTATAATATTAGTTATAATTTGTCGAATACTAGCAGAGATGACTGTTTCCATTTGAAATTTCTTTTTAAATAATATATGTTCTGAAATAAAACTTTTTGATTATTAAGTGGGTTCTGTGGACTTAGATCCTTTTGCCATATAACATTGGCTTCCCTTGCCATTTAGTATGAGAACCTATTCTTCCTCTTATGACTGACTATCCCTACTAATTTGTATCTGACAGGTGCTCCACAACACTGTCAACCACGGATTGCAAAATATCCAAATGATAAGAACAGCATGTGGCACCAATATAAATAAATACAGATAATACATATAGTCTGCATCACTTTTTGTGCTTCGTTTATTTGGAAAAAGCTACATTTACAGCCCGTGGACATATGAGAAGGGGGATGGATGCAAGCAATCTAGCAGCAAGGAGCAGAACAGGGCTGTTGTTACCTGGCCACATTATGTACTCAAGTAGAGTGACCCTTTTAACCATCAGCTCCAGTTGCTCTTGAAGCTGGAGGAAGGAGGCTAAGGTGACCACCTGCCAGACCGAAAACAGCACAATGGGACAATGGACCGAGGTGATGGACATTAGAAGAAGGGAGAGAAAATGTGTAAAAGCACATACAAAAAAAAGGTAGAGATGAAATAAGAAAGTGGGTCGGTAAAGGATAAATATTATAACCCACAGACTACATAAAATACAAAATGCTAAGAAACGGAGGAGTGCAATAGTATAGAGGGAGAGGGGAGTGAACTCACCCCGTCACTCTCCTCTCTTGTGCAGATATTTGTGTGACTAACACAAGGCTGTCCTATGGCCTTCAGTCACATGAGCGGATTAGCTGTGTGACCTCCCATTAAAAAATAACTATGCGTGCGTAAGTGGGGTAACGTACGTGACTGCATTCGGTCCAAATGAGCAATTAAATAAGAATACTATGGGGTTGATCCAAAGTTAGCATAAACAACAAAAAAAGGAAAAAAATTAGCACCTGGGCAAACCATATAGCTAGGGCTGCTACCTGGGGGCAAAGACCAGTCCCTGCCCACTTACATAATGCCTCATGCTGCATGTCTGTGCAGAGACAGCTGCTGAGAAAAAGAGGATTGGCTGCATCGCTGCTAAAGAAAAGCAGATCACAAACCTGCAAACTAAAGGTATGAATTTACTTTGTGTTAACTGGGGGATGAATGGGAAAGGGGGGTTAATTTAGTGTAGTTTAGTGTAAAACAAGGGTTATAGAGTTAAATTAATATGAACTGGATGTAGGGGAGTTATAGTAGTGTTCTCTGGAGGAGGGGATTCATTAAGTATGAACTGGGAAACGGGAATGTTAATTTAGTGTGTGTGGGTCAGTTCACTGAACTTGGTAGAGGGGGTTAATTAAGAGTAGTTAAATTAGTGTAAACTTAGAAGAGTGTTTTTTTAAACTTGGATGGGTTAATCGGGTTCAATTATTGTGTACTAGGGAGAGTGGGGTTAGACTGAACTGGGTTATATTAATAGGAATTAAGGTAAGTGGGGTTGACTTTGTTGAACTTTGCTTCGGGGTGGTTAACTTAATGTAAGCTGAAGGGAAGAGGTTAATTTAGTGTGAACTAGGAGGGGGCAATTAAGTGTGCACTTGGGTAACGAGAGTTAATTGAAGGCAGTAAAATTAAACCCCTTTCACAACACCACCAAATACTCGGGTATTTTTGTCAACCCGGGTTTAATAACCCGGCATTCAGACCCAGGAAAAAAAAAGGGTCTCACATGGGAATGGTGTCAGTGTAAAAGGGCCTGTGTTGTTTTTCAACACAAGTCCTTCACAAAGGCACCTGACTAGAGAGATTTGCTATGGCAATAGTAAACAAAACTCTAAGCTGGGAGCCACGTGTAGAAAAAGAAGAAAGCGCCAGTTTAGGAGTACTTATAGGGGGCTGATTCAGAAATGCTCTTACACCTTTTTTTAGGTGGAAGTGCACAGCTCGGCTAAACCATTTTTCAAAGTAAGGGGTGTTAATTCATTTAAAAAATTTTGCATGCAGGGAAAATACATTACTTTTACAAATAGAACTAAAATACTGCATAGTTTTATGTTTATTCTATAAACAGAGTTGAGCTAAGAAACTCTACCTCTTAATTTTATTTCTGGTTTACAAATTTAAAGCTGCCTCCTCTTACAATTCAACATGGTATTGCTCAGGTCTACACTTGTACCTAAAAAAAGGTGGAAGTGCAACTCTGAATCAGCTCCATATGTCTCATTTCTGGTCCGCCTGCAGTTCTGCTATTCGCCGCAATGAATTTAGTAGTTGTATTTCTCCTTTCTGGTCTGCTTACTCCTGTTGTAGTTGCCTGCCTCCTTTCTGGTCCTCATTTTTTAAAAGTCCCGTGTAAGACATGGGCCCAGATTCAGAGTTTTAGCGCATCCGCTAAAACGTACTATTCAGGCACCTCTGAATTGGCCATAACAAAAACTGGTCTATTTAAAAAAAAAAAAAGCAGTCGGAGCCTTAATTGAATGACCCGACAGAGCATGCTGGCCCAAGTAGAACTACCATCGCCAGCATGCCCATGTATGACCAGGAATCCTGGCGCTAGTAGAACTACAGTCGTCAGCATGCCCTGCTATCCAGTGCCCGCAGCGCCAAATAGCATGACATGCCCATTCATTAAAAAAAAACAACCATACTGTGCCTTCTTAAAAAATACTTTTTAAACATCCACGTGTCCCCAAAAAATATAATGAACTAAAATATGGCCATTAACCCTGCCCCCTTCCTTAAAAAAAAAAATACAGTCCCCATATAATAAACGGATTAAAAAGGCCATATTTGTGCCCCTCTAAACTATAAATAATAAAATGCCCAATATCAATGTCCCCATCTTCCAAAAAATTGCTAGTAGTGTACTCAAATAGATTTTACAAAATAAATAAAAACATACTTACCTGCTCTGATGGGGGTCCAATCTTGTAAGCTTTTAATCTGGGGGCTGGTCTTGACAAAAATAACCCCTGCTATACTTATACCCTTTGCCAGCGTGAAAGAAAAAAAAACCCTATTGGAACAACACAAACAATGTCCCGACTCTTATGACAGTTGTACTGTCATTGGGGTATATTTATACCCTCTGGGTAGTGTCAGAAAACAAGAATTCTGACACGTGGACGTTTAAAAAGTATTTTTTAAGAGGGCACAGTATGGTTGTTTATTTTTATGAATGGGCATGTCACGTTATTTGGTGCTGGATAGCAGGGCATGCTGTCTATTGTAGTTCTACTACAGTCTACTACAATACAACAGCATGCCTGGTCATACATGGGCATGCTGGAGATTGTAGTTCTACTTGCGGCAGCATGCCCTGTCGTGCCATTCTTTATTTATTTTCATAGGTTGGGGCGGAGGGGTTGGTGGAGTAAGGGGTTAATTTTGTGCTTTAACTTTTTTTTTTTTTTACTAATTACTTTTTCTTTTTTCAGCTCCGGTGAGCTGCGCCTACACTTACACCATCTCAGAGATGGTGTAAGTGTAGTGTTTGTTAAGCAGCCACCGGACTCCAGTAGAAGCAATATTTAAATGAGCAAAACGCCCCTTTTCTCATTTAAATATCATCCACAGGCGCAGGCCGGTCGGATGCGAACACAGTCGGATGGATACAATTGCACTCATCTTTCTGTGCGCGCTCCCGATCTGGGCATGCACAGTGCACATTTTGGCTGCGCATCCGTCTGAAATAAATACGGATGCGCAGCTCTGAATCCGGGCCATGGTCTTATAACATTGGGCTGGATCCTGACTTAAGTAAGTGCTTGAAATTAGTTACTCCTGGGCTAAACCATGCAGGGGAGTCATATTTTATCTGTTGCAAACAGTATTAGAGTTGAGAGGTGATGTTTCCTATCCCAAGTCTAAATAACAGTGTGATAGTAAAGCTTGTCAGTATCTGTGTGCAGTAAGCAATTCAGAGATTGACTTTCTCTTAGGGCCTGATCCAGAGCTGGCCTGCTGGCTGTAAGTACGGCTAGCGTAGCTCTGATCCACTACACCTGTCACTCCCCCTGTGTGTGCGTAATTACACACAATTACGCCAGCTGAAGGCTACCCTAACTCACACAGGAGCGTAACACACTAAACCCAGCCCTCCCTCCATAATTAGCGTAGCGTAGTTACGGAGCTGCCCGCCCCTTCTAACTACAGCGTAGTTACGGACGCTAGATCCATGGCTCACAAAATATGCCCGGCGCATGCGCAAAATGGCATTTCTGCTGTTCTTATGCAGCCGCCCGCCATAAATACAGCAGGCGGCGTACCACTGGATCAGGCCCTTAAAAACTAGACACGAGGGTTGTTTAAAGAAGGGCAGATGGAAAGGGGAATGGGGTTGGGGACTCAGCCATTTCACCTCTGCTAGATTCCAGGATATCTGATGGCCGACGTACATGTTGCAATGCAAAAGGTGCGATTTTTTTCTCCATATTTTTGGCATGCAGAGAAAATCCTTGCATTTTGCTTATAGCTGACAATACAAAGATATTTTTGTAACTGTAATTTACAATTGATGTAGGAAATGTCACCTCCCATCTTTGGTTACATATAAATGTGTCAGCCCCCTGCAGTTCAACATGGTTTTGCCATAGCTCAGATTTGCTCCTTTTTCTCTGCTGCTACAAAATGTGGCTCAGCCCTTATAGGAGCATAATAAGGGCTGAGCTAGATATAGGAGCATTAATGGTATTGGGGTTGTCATAACATTAACAGTCCTTGTTTTCCAAAACTGATAACAATCAAAAAAATGGTATAAATTATGATATGCAGACATGCCAGCAGAGGGCAGAAAGTATAATAAAAGTGTCACGTGGCTATGGTGAAACTTTTATTTAGTCTATAGTAACCAAAATGAAAAGTGATTTGCTGCTGGATATTTTAACTTGATCAATTACAAAAGTAATATATATTGATAGGTATCGGTATGTTTGAAAAAGGGGTCACATATGAATGATTTTTGTAGTGCACGCTGTGAAGTGTACATTGCAATATTACTATTACTTTACTTTTTTTTTTACTTTTTAAAGGTGCACAAGAATTACAATGTTAGAGTTCAAATGTTTTCAGAATTCTAAAATTTCTAATGTGATAAAACTATTTGCAATTTATTATAAATGAAATTTGCTGCCCTCTAGTGGAAAAAATATGTATGCACACATAAGATGTTTTTAATCTATTTGCAAGCAATTTTTTATCCAACGTCAATAAATTATTCACTTCAAAATCATGATTGTTTTGCTTTTTTTTTTGCAACTGAAGCCTATTAGATATTAACTATAGGACTAACTAATGTTATGATCAACATGTGGCTCTAGAAGGCCCATTAAGCTGTCATGTTTGGTCAGATTTGTTATAGCTTGTACTACAAAGATGTCACTTTCTTTAAATAAATACATCACTGCTCTAGATTGGTCAGCCCAGCACATGTAATATATTGTATGTATGAAAAGTTGACAATTGATTTAACATTTGGCTCAAAATATAATTAATAATAGGCACACTGTGCAATTAATTTACGTTTACAATTTATACCTAATTTTGATAATATGTCTTTTAGCATTTTAATAGAAGATTAAAGGCCAAATTGACTAAGCTGCGGGAAAGGAAAGGTGGAGATATTGCCCATAGCAACCAATCAGATTCTAGCTCTCACTTTCTCATTACATACTAGAAAATGTCAGCTGGAATCTGATTGGTTGCTATGGGCAACATCTCCAATTTTCCTTTCCGGCAGCTTAGTAAATCTAAGCGGTTTTTTTTTTTAAAGTGAAGGAGATTTAAGTTCTTCATCTTTAAATATATCATCAAATGTTTTCTTTTAGATTTAGTGGTTGAATAATTTTATGTTACTTGAAATAGGAAACTTGGTTTTAGCTCTTGTTTACGGTGTGCAGTGATCAGTATCATCTAGCTGATTTACTAAAAATAGAGAATTACTAAAAATAGAGATTTAAATGAGGAAAATATTTTTTGTTTGTTTGTTTTAGATCCCTAATTTGTAATCTAGAGATAGAAACTAAATATATTGCCAAAAAGAAATCCTTGTGATTGTTTAGTCAGGAGCAGAACAAAGAAGTGTAGTAAATATAGGGCTGTATTCACACTTAATAACATTCCTAAAAATATACAAGCCGTGGGGTAGATCCAGAAATACGTATGCTAGTGTATATACGCTAGCCGGAGACGTAAAAACGCTATTTTGTATGTACTGCGCTTGCTCGCGGCAGATGTTACGACACGTAACTCTGAACGTACAGACCTGCCTCGTAACAACAGCGTAACTACAAACTATGGGAGTGCCAGCCATACAACACCCCTAATTACGCTTCGGAGGCGGGGTGAGCCATTTAAATCATACAGTATGGTCGTGCTTAACAGCGTAAGTACGTTCTGCCATTACGGCTGACAGGAGAAATGCTTGGAAAAGTTAAGGTAGGGTTTGGAAAGCGTAACACGGCTAAATTACATATGACGGAGGGGAGTGCCACTGGAGTGCATAGTAAATACGCTACGCTAGGAAATGTAATGGAAACGTAGCTCTGGATCTGGCCCCGTGTGCGTATGTTGACTTTTTTTGCGATGTGCTCATGTATGCGGCAGATTATGCATAGAAACTCATTACGCACAGAGTTGATCTTCGTTCCTAATGAACTCTATAAGAAGGGCTGCGCCAGCACTCCATAAGAACGAGGTTAAGAAAAGTGGGTAAGGGCGGGCATTTAAATTGGACAGTATAGGCTGGGTTACAGAACCCTGTTCTTACTTTAGCAAACTGCGCACAAAGATACGCACGGAAAGTTAAGACAGGCCTATGGTGGCGGAAGCCTGCAAATATCCATAAGAAAGAAGGGAGTGTCATGGGAGTGCACTTACATGTGTAGTTTTGCTAATCCGCGCATTATTTCCTAGTTAAGTCTTAATTAGGCCCATAGGGGTAGATCCAGAACTCTGCTTGCAATACGTTTACTCGCGTAGCGTATTTATGTGTGTGTACCTTCTATACACTCCTAGGCACACCCCTTGAATGTACCTATTTTGTCCGAGATACGCTTTCCAAACCCTACCTTAACTTTTGCCCATGTAACCGATGTCATCCGCTCACGTACGTATGTGCAACATGTATTTACGCAGCTAAGCACGCCCATACTGTACACTTTAAATGCAAACTCCCGCCTACATAGCGTATTTCAGACGTATTTTGGACTCACATAAAATTGGCACGCCCACATGTAAGGATTTACGTGAAACATACGTGAATGGCCCATACATTCACAATTACGCTACGTTACTGAGCGTATTTTCTATGGTGCGCATGCGCAGTACTTACCAAAAGGCGATTTTATGTCTACGCCATGCGGAAATTCGCTCACAAGCGGTGTTCTGGATCTGGCCCTATGTTAGTATTACATATATAACATATTTATTATTACTTTTTTGAAGTTTTGTTTATAAGTCGCCCGCATTACACACTTTGCAATTACATAGCTGCAATGAGAGCTATACTATCTAGAGACTTTATGGGGCTGATCCAGCCCTACGCCCTAATACGCCAGCCTTAAGCGTAAGATCGGCTTAAAAGCCAATCTGCGCATGTGCCGGGCAGATGTTGCAGGTAGGCGGGGGAGGAAGGGTAATGAGGCTGGGAGGGCGGCGTTAGCGTAGCAATGCTGCCGTCCCAGCGTATTAACACTCGCTTACACCGGCTGAAGTTAAGGTAGCCATCTGCTGGCGTAAGCAAGTGTTAATACGCTGGGGCAAGGGGGAGTGTCGGGAGTGGAGCGATGGTACGCTAAGCGTTAGAACACTCAGTGTACCATCGTAGCTCTGGATCAGGCCCTATATGTATAATGTGTGAAAACGTACTTTTTGCTGCAGGAAGATTACACAATGAGTATAAGATATATTTCTATTAAAGAGGACATAACCATAGCTATGCATTTGTATAATGGCAGCACATCTTGCTGTGCTATAATAAGTAAACTGTAAAAGGGTATTGAGGACCACTGGGGACAGAGTTGCCGGCAAGAATAGCTTCTTTTCAAAATAGAGACATTCGAAAGCTCATTTTAGTCTGTCTCTATTTCGAAAAGGCAGCTATTTGCGTTTGTACCGGCAACACAGACCCTTGAGGACCATCGCTAACAAATGCCCTGCTCATAAATATTGCCGTCCACGTAGCAATGTAAAATAAAGTGATGTAAACCTTTAATTATTACAGGTGGTGAGTTTGTGCTATAATAGGGAGGTAGTTATTATGGACTGGATTTCTACCAAGAAATAGGCTATGCCAGTGAGGGGGAGGGAAACCGTTTTAGTGGAGTGCATGTAAAGTTATTATATGAGCTAACTGATGGTTATATAGCTTGTGCAGTACAGGGCATTAAATTATTATTTTTAGATATAACTCTCTCTACCTTGTACAGAAAAGCAACTTTTATTATTTTTGTCCGCTGCTGCCAATGTACGAGAATGTTTGGAAAATACTTGCTGATACTTACCCGATTATAGAATATTATTTTTTGCAATCCTTAGGTCCATAGAGAACCTTTCTTTAACTATTTAATTATTGTGGACCGGATCCAGACCCCCGCGTGCTTTCCGTGCGCGCGGGGGTCTGAAATTACGCGAGACAGAGGGGAGTGCACACCCCCTGTCCCTCCCCTCTGTCGTGCGGGGTTTATGGCCGCTTACGCTGCCATAAGCCTGCATTAACTGCGACGGGCGGATCAGCGGTCCGTACGAGTGAGAGGGTAGTGCATGCCCCCTGTCACTCCCCTCTCTCGTGCGGGCTTTATGGCAGCATACGCTGCCATAAGCCTGCCTTAAATGCGCCGGCCGGATCAGCGGTCCGTACGACCGCTGATCCGCTGCAGTGTGGGAGCCCCCTCCCACACTGTACACTTTACATGCTTCCCCCCGCCCGCTTTAGAGGGCGGATGGGAAGCACAGCCCATTTGCACGCAATATAGTAATTCTAGCGTAACATCTGGAGGGTGCATGCGCCCTCCGTTCAGTCAGGTGATTTACGCACCTTGCGTGCGTAAATCACCTGACGCTATTAATTCTGGATCCGGTCCTGAGTTATTATGTTATTAATTTGTTACTTTTTTTTACAAAGCCTAGAAATAGTAATTAAGATTGATTCATATAAACTATGTACACACCATTATCTGTCACTGAGGACCGTTTGTATATTTGTGTATTTGTGCACACACTGCTTTTTAGCTTATTCAAAAGTTGTTGTTATTTTTTATTTTTTTTACCATTGCAGAAAATGCAACGAGATAATGATGATGAGTACATCCCTTTGCATAGGACTGGGTGGGGCATCCTGATTGGTTGAAATATATGAAAGTACAACACTTCTAAGCGTGTTGACTTGTGAATGCCCAACCCTTATGTCGATATGTGCTACACATAACAGGAAGAGCCACGGCTAGAAATCTTAGTGCTGGAGAAAGAGGGAAAAATGGAGGGAGTCTTAGTGTCAGAAGAGAGGGGAAGATAGGGTTACTCTCTTCCCCGCACTCTGGGCCTGATCCAGACCTGCGCCCGCGAGCGATCGTACGCCGGTCGGGAGCGTAAAACCGGGAGAAAAAACGCACTGCGCATGTGCAGTATGACAACTTCCGGTTGTCCGAAGGATATGAGCGTACAGCGAGCGTATTTTGAGCGTATTTTTCACCCAAGGGGCATGCCTTTTGTACGACGATAGTCCTGACGCTCGAGTTACTACACAGAGGCAGGGATAGCCATTTAAATTGTACAGTATGGGCGTGCTAAGCCCCGTACGACCAGCGTATCGGTCCGAAAATTCGTACGGACGCTGGAAAAAGTTAGGGTAGGGTTCAGCCGCCGTAAGTCAGTACAATCAATGGGAGTGTCATGGGCGTTAAAGTTTATACGCCCGGGCGATCATACGCTACGCTCGCAGGCGTAGATCTGGATCAGGCCCCCTGACACTAAGACTCCTTTCCCCACATCCAGACCCTAAGACTCCCCTCCCTGCAGCTTAACCTTAAGACACCCATCCCTGCAGCCTAACTCTAGGACTCCCCTTGTAAACTCACTCCCTGTCCGGTGTGGCGGGTGTTCTGTCAGGTGCTGCACCGGATTTTGGAAAGCCAATGAATGGTAAGTGCCGTAATTTTGTTTTGGTATACTCACCCATTCATTAGGAAAACCTTCTAATTAGGGATATTTTTGAAATACAGACAACCGAAAATGAGCTTTCGGTTGTCTGTATTTTGGAAATATAATTTTAATTGCGGAGAAGGCGTCCTATAGGATAACAGTGCTATCAGCATAATATACCCTTCAGACTGGATCCAGAGGTAAGTACGACAGGGCACTTATGCAACTAAGTTACGTACGTCTGAAAATATGATGAAGGGGCAGACCCTATACGAATGCTGTATCTCCATCATACAGGTGGGGATGGGCATTTAAATGCAGAGGCGGGGAAGCTCCAGTACGACTTGGAAGCGTGCGGGGGGCCTGGATCTAGTTATTTATGCCTATTTTAAACATTTCACTTCTAAAAACACACAAAAATCATCTACATGGCATTTGGATTGATGGGTGCCATTAAAAGATGTTGGGACATAATGCTATATATAATGCACATAAACTGTGATTTATTTTTCCTAAATAAATAGGAATTAGTTCATCGTTAAAATAATGTATTATTCTTCCACTGAATAAGCTTTCAGACACTTGTATGCATGCTAGTTGTTCAGTATACAGGGGCTAAGGAGTTAATGGTTCTCAGCATCAGTATAATGGCTTGCGGGTGTAATGGCATATCAGGTTCCTGTCTGCACAAGCAAGTAATAGATGTATATGTGAGTGTACTCCATTGATAAAAGACGATGACATCACTTTGTCTTGTGCCAACAAGTTTCCTTTAAAAGGTTTTGCAGTTTATATGTATTTTTCATATATATCTGATTCTTTTATGTAGTTTGTGGTGACTGTATTCTCATGGCCACATAAGATATAATGACTGTTATAACAGACTAGGTTATTATGGGTTGCGTTACAGAAATGCAGTAGTTTTTGTGATGAGGGAACGCTTAGTAAAATGATGCTGTATGGAGCTTGGCTTGTGACATCCAGCCCCTTGTCTGCCTGTCCTGTATTCAGCGCTGTTGGAGTTTGTCTTGAAGATGCAGTCATATTTCTAAACAATCAATAGAGACCTCAGACAGCTGTCCATGCGTATGTCTATATATGCACTCTTTGGGCCAGATCCAGAGCCGTAAAAACGCTATTTTGTATGTCCTGCGCATGCGCGCGGCAGATGTTACGACACGTAACTCTGAACGTACGTACCTGCCTAGTATTAAGAGATCGTAACTACGGACGAAGAGGCGTGCCAGCCATATGACACCCGTAGTTACGCTTAGGAGGCGGGGTGAGGCATTTAAATCGTACCGTATGGACGCGCTTTGGCGCATAAGTACGTGCAGCCATTATGGCCGACAGAAGCTACGCTTGGAAAAGTTAAGGTAGGGTTTGGCAAGCGTAACACAGCAAAAGTACGTACGAGCGTACGGGGAGTGCATAGTAATTACGATAGCGTAAATACGCTACGCGTTGAACCGTAAAAGAAGCGTAGGTCTGGATCTGGCCCCTTGTCTCTGTAGCACATATTACACGGATTCCCTCCTGCATTATCATGTTATCTATATTCCCCTGGCTATTCTCTTTTCCCCCTCCTTTTCCCATCTCTTCGCATACTCACCATGAATTCCAATCATTGTCTCCAATATTAAAACTCTCTCAGCTAAAATCTTCAGAGCTTCTCTAATCTGCAGCATCCTTTCCCCCTGCACAGGCAAGAGACAGACACAGCTGTGAGGGTTTAACCCCCTCCCACCCACATTTTAGTGACAACACATTTTGCAGTTTTGAAGAAAAAAAAAAAGGAAGAAACATGCGACACTGGTGATCATGCACCACTGTGAGAGAAAAGTATTATCATTAGATTATCATCATTGACACATATCTATTAAAGAACATTCAATGAATATCAACAGCAAAATGTACAATGAGCAAAAACTCCATAACTTGATTTGGAAATGTAGTTTACAATATTTTATTGAATATTGGAGAGCAAAAGGCAGGATATATATCCAGGCCTCCATGTAAAGTGTGATGGCAAGTATCAGTAATATAAACGTAGCATATGCTTCATAGCTTTGACTTCTTGCTGTGTTTTATTACCTCCAAATTAGAAAGAGCTGTTTAACACATTCCAAAGTACGATCAAGTTAAGAGTTTATGAGAATCTAATGTATAAGAGGAAATGATTATGGAAATGATTATGGATTAGGATTAGTTATTATTTCAGCATTTGTATAAGTAAATATGTATTGTCATAGCTGCCAGTGTTGTTCACAGTGACCATTTTTGAATAGTAAATGTCATGATATTTATTCTATCTGGGTTGCATGTGCCGCTGCGAAAATGGCATTTTCCAAACACACACTAATTGTCAGCTGTGCCTATTTAGAAAATGTCAGCAAATAGAAATTTACACTGCAGACCTGACGCAGGACCCGGCGGTTTCCGAAGCACCGTCAGGTTAGTGCAAGGAAGGGAATGTAGTGTAGCAGCAGGGAGGGGATGGATGGGAGAAGGGGAGACATAGGGTTAGGTTGAGGGGAGGAGATGGATGGATGGGAGGAGGGGAGTCTTAGGGTTAGGCTGCAGGGAAGGGAGGGTTAGGGTAATGGAAGGGCAGGGTTAGAGTGAGGATTAACATAAAAGTTGGGGTTGGGGAAATAGGGATCAACGATTACCTGTCTACGGCAGGGCAGGAAGTTTCGGTTCTGCTCCGCCCTCACAATTGGGGTGTCAAAATAGGCACTTTTGAAAAAGGGCCATTTTCAGAAGCAAACCACATCCATCTTATCATCCTTACCATGCCCCCAATTATACCAGCTCTTACATTGGCTATTTTATTGTGATATAAACATTACTTTTTTTTAGACTGGCAGATAGCACTGTAAGTAGGCCATATGGGCATATACCTACAATGCCATTGCTCCAGGGGATTGTCAATGTGCTTGGCCACAATATAAGGGGCACCAGACTAGGGCCCCAGACTGGTCAGGGCTGACTCTAACTATCAACCATGTAATCATATTTTATTTTAACACAACTGAAGATTTAGATTTTTATATTTATAGTTATAGTAGCATTTTATTTACATATGTAACCAGCTTGAAAATACTGGCATCCATCTTGTGGGGGTGTATGGTTTTTTGATACCCACGCCTATTTATAACATCTTCAGCTCCTAAAACATTACAAAAATGTCTTTTAGGGTGTAATATTTGCCCAGAGCTGCAAAATATGGGCCTATATAAGAAACTGATTGAAGCATACTACCAAGGAGCGCTAGCGTTCAATAGAGCCTTTCTAGTCTGTGTAAGTTGAAAAGATTCAGGGGTAGAATGACCTTAGCAATAACGAATATTGTGGACTTGGATAATCATTATTATGTCACTATTTGGAATAAAAAGCATGCAATGTAAGGAGCAGTGATGTTTATATTTTTATTTGTTTATATGTCTTTATCTTGTATAATGGTATGAGTTTTATTAGGCAATTTGTGAGTTTAATCAGATTTTTTGCATTTGGAAAATAAAGAGTGTATTGTAAGATTAGTAATAAAATGATCATGCTTAGTAAATATGGCAAGTCAGGTGTTAGTCAAACCAATGATGCTGTTACATGCATAAAATATTAATAGGATGCCAATGTCATTAATTCCTTCACTTCTGGAGTTCATATCCCATGATCACATTATGTGCAGTTAATTCTACAATTAGACATATCCTACAGGATTGTGAACTGTTAAAATGCGTAAACCTACAGCTGTCATTTTGCGATTAACAGCAATGAGAGAAGTAAAATTGTGATCAAATAGTCACTATAACACTAGCCAGATAATCAGCTGTTGTTGAGCCTCGTTTGCCATCTTGATTGCTTAGAACTCATGAGGGCATGACATTCTCAGAAAATACAATGCTCCTTTTGTAATTGAGCCAGGTAAAACACATAACCTAGTTGTAATTATATGTATAAACACTTCATCTTTCTTCTCAAGAGGCCAAGCATAAGTATTGTATTTCAGACTGTTACTCTAAATGGCCAGTCTGTTCTGCCTGCAACACTGAAACCATTGTAACACTGTGCTTATTGCTGAGGAGATGTCTCCAGTAGGGAAGGGAATTACGAGGAGATAAAGGGTTAGGAGCAGACTGTGGGGCAGGAGGAAGAGGTGAGACCAAGGAAACCCCAACAGCTGTGTCAGTCCATTTCCAAGAGACCCATCACCCAATACACAGTCAGAAAGAATAGAAACTGCAATTTTATATGGGACAGGTGAATGTTCCAAAATTCGTATTACTATTATCATCATCAATAAAAAGTGTTTGGCCTGGTGTTTTGATTAGGTGAAAGCCCATAGATCTACGCTGCCAGAATAGTAAATTATAAAATGGTTGCTAATAGTTCAAGAATATCTTGTCATCTACTGTGCAAGTTCTCCAATCATCATGTGACTGAGACTTGGAAGGAGACCTCATGAGGAATGAGGCACCACATGCATACTATTCATACACTTATACCAAATATGGTTTTATTTTTTTTAAAGTGTGAAAGACAAAGCAAAATATAGACAAGTCAAGCTATAAATTAGTAAACAGGAAAGATATTTACAAAATAAATAGCTGTATTGTGAAAATTGATAAATAAAAGAAATAATTTTGGACTAGCCATCAAGCACTTTTTTTAAATACACTAAGTAAGTTGACATTGACAGAACTCTACTTCATAAATGTATTTAATGGGGGTTAGGTGGTGTGAAAATAGAGGAGATTGGAAAGAAGCATAGGTTAAAAAGAATCTTACCGGTTCCCCTTTCTCTCCTGGTTCACCTTTCTGCCCCGGAGGACCCTGAAGCAATATACAAATGGTTGAATAATACTCTTGAATTCTCATGGTGACCTTAAAGCAATGGTAGATCAGACTCCAGTGGAACTTGTATTGTTTTAAAAGTGATTTTTGTGGACCTGAAAATCTAGAAAAGGTGTGTCTCCCTTTTACTGGTGTAAGTCCAATGAATGGGAAATATTTATGGAGCTTGAATCGCTTGAAAATATGCAATGTAAATATAATGCAAGTCTAAATTATTATTGCAGGCTTAGTCATGGCCATGTGGCAACATATGGAAGGAGTAATACTAAAATAAAGCACAGGCAGTGTGAGCATATATAAATCTGTCACTGGAGCAATGAGTGCATAATTATGTAAACCAGTGGCATAACTACCATGTTTACTGCTACAAGGGCCAGAGGACAGGGGACCTGAGCAGCAGGAGGTAAGCTATCAGCAACTGGCAACTTAAACAGTGCTTAGCAAAAGCCAGATTTACTAAGCTGTGTGTTTGGAAAAGTGGAGATTTTGCCCATAGCAACCAATCAGATTTTAGCTGACATTCTCTTTATGTAAAAAAAAAGAGAGAGCTAGAATTTGGTTGGTTGGTATAGGCAACATGTCCACTTTTCCAAACCCACAGCTTAGTAAATCTGGCTCTATGTGTGCTGAGTACTGTTTATAAATACATTTCCCGCAACTGAAAGCCTAGTGCTGAAAAGGGGCAGTACAGTCATGGGTTCCTTAATTTCTGATGGTGGCCTTGACTATATATAAATATATATGTCCAAATGAAGGACTACTCTCAGCTGCTAGCATGTCTGGGATAGCAGCTGATAGGGAGTGCTGTTCCAGAGTAGCTATTGTAGAGACCTGGGGATCTCTGCGTTGAGTTTTTGCTCTCAATTTAAATATACATGATATATGACGCTCTATGGGACTATGGGCCTGATCCAGACCTACGCCAATGTGCTGTGCTTACTAAAGCACAGCGTATCAGCGTTCACTTTCCCCGCACTCCCCCTGTGCGGGCGTATGGCCCCTTCCTTATGCCGGCTGAATGCTACCCTAAGGCTACACCCTGATCGGGTGTTGCTGTAGCGACGCCGGGCAACATCTTTTCAGCCGATCTTACACCCGCCGTCCTAGCGACGGCGGGCGTAGGTCTGGATCAAGCCCTATGAGAGTATTAGGGTTAGGACCACCAAACAGAGAAGCCTTGTAAGTGGCTGGTGGCTTATCATATATCTGCAGTATGTAACAAATACTCTGACTTTTATTTTAAAGATAGAATGACATCGTTGGTTACTGGATAACTGCAAGAGTGCTGGGGTGTCTTTTCTGTATATAAATTTATATATTAGGATATTTTAAGAGAAATCCCCCTTCTGTCTCTTTTAGCCCATATACTATCTCTGTCAATCCTAGAGAGAATGTAGTAAGCCTTAGAGAGAATGGTTGACAGAGTGGCAGAACACCATGACTAATATTTGTATCCAATTTTATTTAAACTTTAGAAATGTCAGAAAGCAGCACAACCTATTTCCCATGAGTCAGTGTGTGCCACCGGAACAATGTTGTATTGGGGAAAGTGCAATGCAGTTAGTTTTTAGCAACTATGTAATAACAAGGGACTGGATCCGGACCTCTGTGCGTGGTCCATATGTGAGAGGGAAGTGAACTCCCACGTCACTCCCTTCCTTTGGACAACACATGCATCCATAGCCCAGCTTTGAGTTCTCCACACAGATCTGAGTGGAAGTGCTTACCGCCACCCACTCATCCTCATCTGCATGCCAATTCCTCCTTTCCCCTGGTGGGGATTAGGCAGCCAGGAGCCAGGGATAAGACATGCGAGTGTAAGACAGATCTTCTTGCATATGGAAAAGAGCTCCACTAGGAGATCCATTGCTGAAGATCTGGCACACGTATACACAGTGGCGAAAACAACACCGACTTCCGCAAGCAGTCTGCTGCTGACGGAGGTCTGGATCTGGCTCAATGACTTGAAAAAAAACCAAGTGTGAAAATGTGTCATTGTGATGTATAATATTGATTATTTATCTGAATCATTAGCTGTGTGTTCTACAGATATAGGTCACAATAGGACTTAAGCCCATGAAAATGCTCACCATTTCCCCTTTTGCCCCAGGTGCTCCTGGCTGGCCAGTTGAACCCTGCATTGCAAAACAGAACTTTATGTTACAGGCATTACCATTCAACAATGCAACACAGCATTTTTAGAGCTTACTCACTGAGTCTCCTTTTGCTCCAGGGAGACCATCTCTACCTGGTAGGCCTGGCGATCCCTGCACAATAACACAGAAATAGTCCATGGTGAACTATTAGTGTATCACAGTTGACAACAAGTACTACACTTATAAAATTAAAACAAATGATACATTTATATTTTGCATTCATTAATTAACTTAATACTAGAATTAATCATTGTTTTTCTGTTGTATATATGTAT
>WWET01002480.1:36143-63502 GCA_011038615.1 Limnodynastes dumerilii
AACCATTGGAGTGTCTCTGTACAAATTATCTTGGGGGAAAGTTATCCAGTAGGAAGAGAAAATCAATATAACATTGTTACAAGGAAAAAAAATCAAGGCACTACACTGGTAGTTTTCTGCTTGGAGAAGTTACAAAAGGTAAGAGTTTGGTTAAGTGTCCATTGTCCATGGAATAACATGTGAGTGTAAGTAAGAAGTAAAAAACCTCCACTAAGGTTAAGAGAGTCAGGACAAGAGTTGTGTGGTCAAGAGACAGAAGCAGGATATCCCGGATGGAAGCCATAGATTTCTGCAAGGGGTAGGGCTTAATGACGCCATTTACGTCATCAAGCCCCACCCCCCGTCAATCACAACTGTAATCTCTAGTGTTCCAGGGGTGGGCATGCTTGATGACATCATCAAGTCCCGACCATTCCTAGTAACTCTAGGGATTACAGTTGCGATTGACGGGGGGCGGGACTTGCGGGATATTCCTAGGAGACTCACGGATATTCCTGGAGAGTCGGCAACTCTGGTGTAGCAGGTGTATCACTAAAAGTGCTACTAATATTTCATGGAATCAGCCGGCTCTATTTTCACAGTTATGCAGCTGCCAGATAAATAGTAAATAGCTATTTGGTCCCTTGACAGGCTAGTGTTGGGCTCAGGTTAGACCTGAAGAAGAGACTTAAAGAAGGAAGGCTTAGGGCTTTAGGAGAAGGTTAGAGTAAGGCTGTGAAACATGGGCCATTAGGATTAGGGCTCAAGAAAGGGAAGGTTAGGTTTAAGGTTGAAGGGGAAGGTTAGGGTTAGGCTGCAGGAAACGGAGGGTTAAGGGGAAGGCTAGGATGCAAGTACTTCTGTCAGCGGAGAAATCTTCTATACTCAGGAAGTCGCAGCACCGCTGCTTTAGAAAATGGAAACTCACGGCAGTTGCCATTCAAGTGCCGCACAATGGTCTGTCGCAAAACCATCTTACCATCAATAAAGTTGTGCTACTTTCTGCCTCTCTCTCTTTTGTTCTTCACTGTATCCCACACACAGAAAGGTCAAAGCCTGAAGCATGAAATTTAGATAAACTACAAAAGGAGTTTGTACATGTAAGACCCCCTGCAGGAAAGTCTGCATGTTCCGCAAACCTGCCAACCTTTGCTGTTTACAGCAACAGATAGTGAAGAGACCTGAATCTTTATAGGCGACAGATGTAAACCATTCTCCAGCCCTACCTGGAGAAAAGACAGTAAATGGGAAAGATTAAACTTAGAGGTGTGACAACACCTTGGTGGGTAGACAAGTCTCCTGGGGGACCCAGGATGCCTGGAACCTGCGCTCCTCGATAACCGCACCCCACCCGGAAAGACTGGTGTCTACTAGGGTCCACTCCCACACCTAGGTGTGACCGATCTAATCAACACTGCAACCATAATTCCTAGAAGCTTCATTACTTTTAGGAGAAACACCTCCCTTCTTGCCAATATGCATCTGGTCTTGGTGAGAACCAAGGATATCTTGTCCACCAGGAGAAACAGTCGCTGAAGCCTGGTGTCAAATATGAGACCCTGGAAATGTTTCTGCTGCCTCAGAATTTAGGAAGACTTTGGTAGGTTTAATATCCAGTCATGTGCATCTAGAAAACTCAGAGAAAGACTGAGATGGCTGAGTAGGAAGTAATGAGAAGGAGCCTTTAACAATAGATTTTCCAGATAAGGTGTAATCATCAAAGAAGACCAGCCATGATGGCCATTACTGTATCTTGGTGAACACACTTGGAGATGTGGCTAGGCCAAATAATAATGATCCTTGGGGATCTGGAACGTTAACTGCCAAAAAAAAGCAGTCTGAATGGGTTTTTAGAATGCCCTGTGCCAAAGACTGCAGGATGACAGGCCTATTGTAAAAACTCTGGAACAAGAAAACGCTACAGGTCTATCATATAACCTCTGGTTAAAATTCCTTACACCCAGGCATCATGGATAATGCCAGCCACTGGGTCTGAAACTTTTATAGACAGGCACCTACCAAAATCCTGTGGTTGGGAACCCTGTCATATGAAAACTGGCTCTGCTGGTTTGCCAGTTCCAACCTTGCCCCTACAGATGCCACCTCTTGAGGAGCTGGAGTGTCCTTTATTGGTAACGCCTCAAGAGCTACTAAAAGGCCAAAATGAGGAATGAAAGGACCGAAACCTGGACTGTTTTGATTTTGGCAAAAAGGGACAATTACCCTCAGTGGCAGTCTAGATAATCTTCAGTCTAGATAATCTTCTCTGAGAGCCAAAAAGGGAGATGCCATCAAAAGGTAATAAAAGGTATGTTTGTTCTTTATTTGCTTCACACAAGAAAAAAGAAAATAATAATAATTCCCTGTTTAGAGGGAATAACCACAGCGCTAAATGAAATCTATAAATAACTTCAAACATTCGAAGATATCACCATATCAAAGAACAGCAGACAATATAAAAATAAGAATTTATTGTCACAAACTGAGTCCACCATGGACTGTAACCACAAACACAACACAGATAAAATAAGGTAAAACAGTGTGAGCAGCCTGTCCTCAAGTCTTAAGAATAAGGTCCGGTGTGCGAGTAAAGGCACTAACAACAAGGCATGCTATTATGGGATGGTATAAGTATATACCTATAGGCAGTAGGTGTAGTGGGTTAATATCAAAAATTCTCTGAAAAGGTATTATATTCCTCCTTGTGCAAATTTGAGACTATGCCTCTTGGTGCAACTCCACAGATAGGATTCCCCAGAGAAGTATGATATGGCAATGTTACTCTGTAACTACCGATGTTGTCTCCAAATGTAACATATGACAGTGTTCCCAATAAGGAGCAATCAGTGCTCAATGCTTGTTGTGGAAAGTGCTTAGTCTCTCCGAGACAAATAATAATCCGTACTCACACATCCGATGGATAAAAATTGAGAGCAGTCCAGGGACGGACACAAGTCCTTCCTGCTAGCACAGTGTAAGAGCTTACCCGGAGGCCACCCGGAGCTATAGCGAGCAGGACTGAAGACCGCTTGATAATCAAGAAGACAGCTGCTTGAACCCACACGTGAGTATTCCTTAAGCCTCTGACGCGTTTTGTCCAATGCCTGGACTTTCTGAAAGCGTGATGTCAGTGAAGCGTGGTCCGGCCCCTTATATTGTCCGGGCGCAGGTGAGTATTAATGAATTATTCTTATTTGAATTTTTAAGTATCGTGCCTTATGGATTTCTAAATTACTGGCTCACCCAGAATCTTTATTTGAACTGGACCAAAAAAAATTAAAGTTTTTAAAACAATAAATAAATGATTAGCATTAACATAGTACATATGCCTGCCGTTCGGTGCAGAAACAACAACAACAACAACACATAACAAATGACACATGAACTGATCTCAATTTTTATCCATCGGGTGTGTGAGTACGGATTATTATTTGTCTCTGAGAGACTAAGCACTTTCCACAACAAGCATTGAGCACTGATTGCTCCTTATTGGGAACACTGCCATATGTTACATTTGGAGACAACATCGGTAGTTACAGAGTAACATTGCCATATCATACTTCTCTGGGGAATCCTATCTGTGGAGTTGCACCAAGAGGCATAGTCTCAAATTTGCACAAGAAAGAATATAATACCTTTACAGAGAATTTTTTATATTAAAACACTACACCTACTGCCGATATTTGGTCAACGAAATTCAGTGCCTATAGGTGTATACTTATAACATCCCATAATAGCATGCCTTGTTGTTAGTGCCTTTACTCACACACCGGACCTTATTCTTAAGACTTGAGGACAAGCTGCTCACACCGTTTTACCATATTTTATCTGTGTTGTGTTTGTAGTTACAGTCCATGGTGGACTGAGTTTGTGACAATAAATTCTTATTTTTATATTGTCTGCTGTTCGGTGCTTCCATATTTTCACATTTGGTAATATCTTCGAATGTTTGAAGTTATTTATAGATTTCATTTAGCGCTGTGGTTATTCCCTCTAAACAGGGAATTATTTTCTTTTTTTCTTGTACGTCCTATGGGGAAGTAGGTAAAATTCCCCCTACCACTAGCTGGTCACTTATCAGTCCTAAAACCAGCCTCGGTGTACTTGGGTACACCTTTGTTTGATTTGCTTCACACAAGGCAAATTAAAGGAAAAGTAGCAGAATATACATCCTGTTTGGGGTCTGTACAAAAGGAGATAGTACACGCTACAATGTTGAAAGAATCATGGTTATCTATTTGGCACTGTTTCCTATAGCACTCTTACTGTTATGGGCATCATCATATAAAGTGATCCATATAATTTTTGGATGATATCTAAACAAGCAATTGGATTTTTTGTTGAGTAAGAAAGCTATCATGTGTACTGTTGACAGATCTTCCATTATATATGAAAGTAGCGTCCGGTTGAAATGGGTCATTGTTCAAAACGTTCTTTCTGGTAAAGTCAAGAAAAACTCTAACAGTCATTACTAGATACTTTATAAGTGCGCAGCTGGAGTGATTATATATATTTAAATTTACAGGTGAAACTCGAAAAATTTGAATATCTTGCAAAAGTTCATTTATTTCAGTAATTCAGCTTAAAAGGTAAAACTAATATATTATAAAGACTCATTACATGCAAAGTGAGATGTTTCAAGCCTTTATTTGTTTTAATTTTGATGATAATGGCTTACAGCTTATGAAAACCCCAAAATCAAAATCTCACAAAATTAGAATAATGTGACAAGGTTCGATATTGTAGGCTCAAAGTGTCACACTCTAATCAGCAAATTATTCCAAAACACTTGCAAAGGGTTCCTGAGCCTTTAAATGGTCTCTCAGTCTGGATCAGTAGAATTCACAATCATGGGGAAGACTGCTGACCTGACAGTTGTGCAGAAAAAGTGCAAAGTGTGGAAGAAAAAGGTGCACAAGCAGCAGGGATGACCGCAGCCAGGAGAGGATTGTCAGGAAAAGGCCATTCAAAAGTGTGGGGAGCTGCACAAGGAGTGGACTGAAGTTGGAGTTAGTGCATTAAGAGCCACCACGCACAGACAGATCCTGGACATGGGCTTCATTTTCCAGCAGGACTTGGCAGCTGCACACACTGCCAAAGGAACCAAAACCTGGTTCAATGACTGTGGGATTACTGTGATGGATTGGCCAACAAACTCGCCAGACCTGAACCCCATAGAGAATCTATGGGGCATTGCCAAGAGAAAGATGAGAGACATGAGACTGAACAATGCAGAAGAGCTGAAGGCTGCTATTGCAGCAACCTGGTCTTCAGTAACACCTCAGCAGTGCCACAGGCTGATAGCATTCATGCCACACCACACTGAGGCTGTAATACGTGCAAAAGGGGCCCAAACCAAGTACTGAGTACATATGCATGATTATACTTTTCCGAGGGCTGACATTTCTGTACTTAAAAACCTTTTTTTTTATTAATTTCATGTAATATCTTAATTTTGTGAGATTTTGATTTTGGGGTTTTCATGAGCTGTAAGCCATAATCAACAAAATTAAAACAAATAAAGGCTTGAAATATCTCACTTTGCATGCAATGAGTCAATATAATAAATTAGTTTCACCTTTGCAAATTATATACAGAATTCCAATTTAATCTCAACATACATCTTTTCCAGGTGGTCCAATTTGTCCTTGCAGTCCTGGTGGTCCTTAGAAATAAAAAAAAAGTGTGATGGTGAATGTAATCATTCTAGAACTAACTTGTAAAGGATACACTATGCTTAATCCCCACTATAGAATATGGTGGAGAGCCACAGAGCTGCTTTAAACTTTCAGTTAAAATGCAGGTGTGTTGGATCTCTCTGGCTAGAGACATCTAAGCCATACTACAGATCTGCACAGCTATGCCGGCTATAGAGCATATCACTAACAACACTGTGATGGTGCAGCATCCAGAGGCAGAACATTCACTAAAATTCTTTGGTAAGGAAGAGGATTTATTTGAAGTGAAAACCCTCTTTAAACAATACAATGATAAGGCGTATAGTCATTAGTTACCTGTTGGACCTGGGGGTCCCCTGGGCCCCTGTATATAGTGTCCCCCATTCTCAGCAAAAGTATTTGAATTAAACAGATCTATAAACATACAGAGATGTAGATTAGTGTAAAATATATTCCTTTAACACTAGGGAAATGATACTGTACATATGACAGTTAGATGATTAGAGGAATTTGTTAGGCACAGAGTGATAAATTATTTGGGGAGAAAATCTGATGAAAACTTAGTCATGACCACATGTGTAATGACTGCGCATTGCTTATTACATGCTATAGATACATACTGACCTGAATTTCAGTGACTGTAAATGCACATGAACAAAGTTCTCTGTCTCATGTTCATATATCTACTACTATGTGTATTATATTTATGTATGTCATATCAAAATGATTGGTCAGTTTACAGAATCTGCAGTGCTTTATTAATGTACAATGGTAGTAATGATTATTCTTAATTGTAGTGGTGGCAGTACTGAAGACAATGGAGGCGCTGGCCTCAGAGCTCTAGCCTGAAGGTGGGCATTTCTCCACTGTCTCCTGCTGTTGGCAGTCTCAGTGAGTAAGTGGCAGATCTGAGAGGTTGAAGGGAAAGTACTGAATATAAGCATCAAATCCTTGGAGCAGAGAGCAAGGTGCAGCCCTCCTCTCTTCTCCCTGCTCCCTAACACAGACTGTCGAGTGTGACATCATCACATCCCAGCAGCATTAGCTGGCAGTGAGGAGCGGGAGAGGCAGTGTGGCATGGCGCAAGAGATTTAGAGACCCGTTCTTAAGTGGAGTAAGGCCTGGATCCTGGTTACCTGGTGCTTGAGTCCTGGAATCATCATTGGATGCTGCTTCCAACACAATTTGTACATTGGACACCTCTTATTTTTCTGAAGGATACTATTAAGAAAGGGGGAGGCACACCAAAATGTAACTTACACCACTGCTTAATTGTTCCTTATTTAAATTCCTTGCTTAAAGTCCCCTGATGTCTAATTACTTCAAAGTATGTTTAATATGAGGCCTGCTATATAACAGAATACCAAATTAGTGTTTCTCAACCTCGGTCCTCAGGACCCCCTAACAGTCCATATTTTCTAGGTTTCCTTAAAGAATCACAAGTGATATAATGAGCAGCACCTGTGGAGCTTTTAAAATGTGACAGTTAGTAATGAACACACCTGTGCTCCAGCAGTGACACCTGGAAAACATGCACTGTTAGTGGTCCCTGAGGACTGAGGTTGAGAAACACTGTGTTAGAGGAAGGGTAAGACATGCACCCAGAATCCTACTTTTATAGTGGGAGGAACATGGCCAGACCAAATTATATGGCTAGACCAGAAATAGATGTCTTTCAGTGCCAACCCCAATTTTATTTATGGCACAGTGTGTTAGAAACAGCCCTACTGGTATGATAACAATAGCATCAATGTGTGCGGAGTCTATTATTGTAACACTGAAGTCACAAGCCAAAACACATAATTATCTTTTACAGTATAATCACTGGTTTGAGATCAGATTCTGTTTGCTCTCAGTCCCAGAACTGAATATCATATCACTATGGATGCAAGCATAATAGGAGGCACTATTGATATGATATTCAGGGCTTTTCTGGTGGTATGAAGTGTAACAGTAGTGCTGATATAATCTTATGGATGCAGGTTCTTTGGAGTACACTGAAATAACATAACTGGAAGAGAGAAACTGTCATTTTGGTCCACCACATTAGGATTTTTTGTTGACATCTTTCTCAAAATCCGTGACTTGCTCTTCTTGTAAATGTCAGAACACCATAAGGTGTGTAAATGGTGTAAATGTTATGGTCACCAGCTAACAAAACAACCATGTACTCTCCCGCTATAGGACGAGCACCCCTTCCTGATAGTATCCTTCAGAACAATAAGAGCTGTCCAATGTACAAACTCCTGGTGGAAGAAGAGTGATTAGAATTATACATACTGACAACTTTTTAGATCTGCTGGTAAATTGGTATAGTGTGCACATGTGAATCAGCAATATTTGCAATTGTCAGTGAAAATGTAAGCCATCGCATCTCATGTATGATACACATGACTTATTATACACGTTTATCATTTATTTCTATATTTCATTTTAATGTAGCATAGTTAGGTTTATTCAGATTTTCTGCTAAGGCCTACGCTGAGTAATCTGAGTCTTAGGGAAGCCCTCTCTTTTGGTGGTGTCTGAGAGCTCAAGCTTTGATAAATGGCCCCCCTTTTAAACTCAGTAAATTGAGTTAATGTATAAAAACCTTGCGAACGTGGCCAGTTGAACGTGGCCTAACATACTGGGTAGATTATTAACTTAAATCTATTGGGGAAATATCCAGAAGCAAGAGTGCACCATGTTTATCTACAATCATTTGCGCTGCACTGGTGCAAATACCTCACAAATAAAGTCATTTGTTGTGTTTGGTGGACATCCATGGCACAATATAATTAATTGTACTTTTTGAAAATTCATCTTTTACATCAGTGCAGTGATATACAGTCATTTCCTTACCCAGATGAATTGAGCAATAGACAATTGCAGTACACTGTGGAGCATACACCAATATATTAGGTTGCATTAATACAACTAGAAGCAATAGCAAAGGACTACAGAATGAATTAATATACCTTACCCTGAGTGGCCAGTCTCTGCATGGTGGGAGCAGGGGGGCCGGATGGTCCAGGTGGCCCTCTCTCCCCAGGGGAACCAACAGGACCATCTCTTCCAGGGGGGCCAGGGGCACCAGGGGGACCTAAACACATAAAATCATGAAATTGGTAAGAGTATTATGTTTAGAAATACATCACAGAATCAACTCATGCCACACAAATTGCAATAAAATGGTCATCCCAATCCAGGGTCTGATGTGAATAGTTTCTTAAAGATTGTTAAGTGCTACATAATATGATACATAATATGATAGTGTTGAGGGCCATGTGGGCCTGGAGCAGAACTTGATCAAGGGCCCACACTATATAATATACTTTGGAGGAGAATGTCAGTCCCTGACATTCTTCCTTATGCACTGCAGTGGGAGGCCTGGAGATCTGTAGTGTCTGGGGCCTATTTTCAGATGAAGGTCTGGGACTGTAGGCCCATTAGCCCCATTGGTAATCTGGCCCTGCTCCAAACATAGAAAAAAAAATCATTGCTAAGTCACAGTTACATATTAACACAGAAACCCATGGGGTACCATATTCCAATTGTGCATCTTCTCACCAAATCAAGTAGTTGGAATAATATTAACCTCCTCTGTGAATGGTATTGGGTCAGCCCATTTTGGCTGTCCAGGCTTTACTTTAACCTTATGTCCTGATCGCACCCTCTCAGGGAGATTGAAGTTAATGCTCTGCAAACTCTCTCTCTCAGGGCTCCATTAACTAAGGTCCATTTTGTCAAAATCGACCAGGATCGCAGGACTTGGGCGGAGATTATGCAATCGCCGCATTCAATAAAGGCAAAGTCCCGGGACTTTTGCCTTTGAAAAAATCACCATGGCAAACATCGCCATGGTGATTTTTTCAGTGTCAAACATAGCAATGCACTATATTCTTACTTAAAAAGGTACCACACATTTAAAGTGACCGTACATGAGGGACTTCACGGCAAAAGTGTAACATAAAACAAGTTATTGCCACATATAGTAATTTTAGGCTTCAAAAGGTTGTTACCAAGTATTAATCATATATATTACCACAATACTATGGGAAATATACATTTTATTGACAAATCAAGGGGATTTCACTTCAGAGCGTTTTAAGAGTGGGCACATGCATTTACATCGGATCAAAGGGGGCTAGCATATTAAAGTATACAGCAGGTTGCGTAATGTTAAGTTTTTGCTTGTACTTGTTGTTTTTTTTTGGCAAATTTCCTTTTTTTTACAGATATTGGTCATAGCGCAGCATGTCATTAACACTTGCCATTGCACAGCATGGTCTGAAACATATGGCCATGCTGTGCCTTCTAGTACTACCAGCGCATGCATGCTAAGGGTTAGAAGTATGCTGCACTAGACATTTTACAAAAAAAATTGTTTTTTGAGTAAAAATAACAACATTTTTTTTACACAAAGTGGTCATGATCGGCGGCGATTTTTTAAATGGAAAAGTTGCCGTGATTTTTACACAAAATAGCGTCGATTTAACCATGAAAAAACTGATGCCTATCAATGGCGAAAGATAAAAAAAAAAAGAAATCACAGCAAAATTGCTGCGATGGCTGGCGATTTATAATCACTACAAAAAAACAACCTTGGTAAATGAGGCCCTCAGTGTGATTCTTTGTACGAATCTCTTGATTAATGGTAATGTTCAGTGTTGATCCCTGTCTCCAGTTATATAACCCTTTGATGTTATTGTTTATCTCTTTCTATTTTCTTTTTCCAATACCCTATTATTTGTATTTTTGATTATACACACACCTTGTTGCAGCCGAGATAAAAATATTTTTGGAGAAAATACTGGAAAAATAAAAACAGACAGCGAGATATCACAGATATAACTGAAGGAGCTAGCCAAGAGGTTTAAAAAGCTAAGAAGAAATAACACAGTTAAAGAGGACAAGTGACTAAACGTTCCACAAAAGGAGAAGAGACTGAAATGCCACATGACAGCTCCACACACTGGCCATGAACATCCATCTGCAGGACAGCTAATGTGACAGCAGAAGACCCGGTCATATTCTAAACAGCCACTAGGTGGTGCTCTTACTCACAGCGCTGTGTAAAAGGTTTAGAGAAGAAATTTATGCCTAAAAGGACTTATTCAAACATACATACATAGGTATTTGTTTAATAAATATGTATGTGTATGTAATAAATACGTATGTGTATGGGTTAATTATTTAAATTCATGAGCACATTTTTGAAATCCAAAACAATAAGTTCATACATCATATATTCACAAGAATACGCATTAGAATTCATGCATTTTTAATAACACAAGACTGGGATAAAAGTCTCTCATTGTTGTTGTAAGACTTGTTTTACTTTCCTTTATGAAGTAACACAATGGGTTCCATTTACTAAATTTAGTTAGATAAAGGCCGTTTTAACAAGAAATCGAAGTTAATGACATCTTCTAAGCTATGGTAGTAAATGGCCATCACCGCCCCCAATTGCTGGCCCGTTTTATGAATGCGGGCTGGCTGATTGGCTCATTTATAAAGTGTCAGAATGGATTTCATCACTCTGCTCCAACACTTTAAACAACGGTTTCCCCATATACCCCCCCCCAGTAGCTGTTATTAGGGGGATGAAAGAGAGGTAAATGGGGAGGCTGCTAAATATATATATGTGTGTGTGTGTGTGTGTGTGTGTGTGTGTGTGTATGTGTGTGTGTGTGTGTGTAAGTTAAAAATAAAACAAAAATAGATTTAAAGTTTCAATTTAAAAAGTAAACAAAAAAAATATGTATATATATTTTTGCCTACTGGATTCACCAATGGAGTTCTTTGTTCATATGAAAAAATTTTTAAAAACAAAACTAAAAAACGAGTTCAAACGTACCTGACTGACCTGGGCAAGCATCTCAGAATATCTCTAACACCCGACAGGAACACATTGCACAGGTGCAATGTTTTTCTACAGCCATAGTGCATGCACCACACAGTGGCTGTAGATCACTGGGAATTTGGAAAAGTCTCTAATGGTGGCCAGCTCACAGCTCTTCGTGGGACTACACGAGGAATGTGAGTATTAGTAAATATTATTGCTGCTGCTAGAGGAGACACTAGAAGCATTATTTTTTATGCTAGGAGCATTCATTTTAGTAAATAGAGCCCAATGTTACAAAGGATCTCTATAAAGCAGCAGTGTAGTCTGTTTCATGCTCTATAATCCTGGTGTGGTCAACTTACAAATACTATAAAAAGGGCTTCTTTTTATTTATCAAAGCCCACAACATCATGATAACTGTCACTGGTTATTGGAGATCAGTGGTGGAATTACAGGAGTCAATGGAGTTGCTGGCCTCTGGGCACCAGCCCTGAAGAGGGCTGTCAGTGAGCCTGTAGCCGCTGCCACTGATAGGTGATAGGAGCCGCAGATTGCTTGCAAGTAATGTGCGGTCCCTAAGTATGGACAGTGATGTAGGGATTGCAGGGCCTGTCTGTCTCCCTGCAGCTTCCAATCGTTGCATCGGAATCTACTGGAGGGAACCAATAACCTGAGGTCCACGCATCCATTTGATAACATCAGACTGAGGCCATTGCACGCAGGGTAATTGGGAGATCTGATGTAGATCGTTCAGTCAGGCTGCGCTGAAGTTGTGTGTGTGGTGATGATTTCATGGGGGAGACCATGGGGGCACAGGGGTTGGGGCCCAGGGACACCGGACTGTATTCACGGATAGGAGTGAGTTAGGTGCGGACAGATCCACACCAAACTCACCCGTCTTGCCCCTATCCCTCCCCCTGTTTTTAGGTACCTTATGGCACTTATCTATCCATGCAATGTCCGCACGAACATTGCTTCTCCCCTCCGCCCTCCCCGGCTAATCTAAATCCCTCACCCCTCCCACTTCTCCTAAGCACACCCGAGGCAGCATAACGGCACCTCTTTCTACTTAAAATCCACCTAATTGTTACACTGATTGCGTAAAGGACATACTACACATGCATAGTAGGTCATTTACTAAAGATCCGCACAGAAGCGTCTGCTTCTTAGGTGTGAATACGGTCCGTCAACATTTATCTTGCCACTATTTATCTAACTATTATCCACTAATCCACTATTCCACTATTATCCACTATTTATCAAATACAGATATCAGTTCCCATAGTGAATCTCAGTATGATTTTGCTCAGAAACTATGTGTATGCAGTCATGCCAAATTCAGAGCCAAATGCAACTCCAGCTGCATTTCTAGTATACATTACAGTATTCTATTGCGTTGAGCTAAGCTACATTGAGTTGTGTTACTTGCAATAATTGCATAGGGATCCAGAGGAACCGTTACATGCACCTTTGGATTGCCAGCAGCACACCCATGTTTTGAATGCACATATTAAGTGTCCACTTGTCTGAGTGTTTCACCCCAATTGTGTTTCCTGAAGAACATCTGATAATCTGCTCCAAAGCCAAAGACGGGATAGAGAGGCTGTATCTTTTTACTCTTTTCCTGTACATAACTTTTATATATTGGTATATAAATGTTTTGCCCCCTCCAAAGCCACATAGTGGCTAGCATTGTCTGTGATCATGGCAAACCTGGCCTAAATATGTAGTTTTGTTATTTAATAATACTTACTTGTTCTGGGATCTTTTGTGCTCCTTGAGAGGCTCCTTCTCCAACAATGCTTTTGTCTTCATTGTCTGTCTCTATTGCAGAACTTTGTGCGGGCAAAAGAGAAGGACTCTGAAGAGGGAATTGTTACTAGAGAAACCAGCAGAGAACCGCCAGACACTGGTAAGTCCTATTACTTTATTACAGGATCCCCATTCTCAGATAAAACTCCTTTCACCTAACAAACAAAGAACAGATCTCCTCTCTGCTTGTTGAATCTCACAACCTGACAGTTCCCATACAGAAAGAAGGTAACAGATTAGGAAAAGCTGGCACCTGCATGGGAGCAACCATTGCTTTCTCTGCCTTTGTTGCTATATATGAAAGACAAAAGATCATTTGAAAAAAATCGAGAAATTATGAATCTACAGCAGAGTTTCCAACTTGTCGTCTAGTCTTTTATTTTATTGCTCTTGTTTCCATTGTGTTTATTTTTCTTGAAATTACCTGGGTGCCGGTATTTTTTACACCTGCAAAAACTCTGTTAAGGAAACATTTTGTAACTGATGTGCTGAGTAAATTTCTTTTCATGTGATCTATGTAATTCATTTATAATCAACTACAGAAAACTGAAAAGATTTTAACATTCAATGCATGATACACATTTAGGGCCAGATTTACTAAGCTGTGGGTTTGGAAAAGTGGAGATGTTGCCCATAGCAACCAATCAGATTCTAGATCTCACTTTCCTATTACATACTATTACATACTAGAGAATGTCAGCTAGAATCTGATTGGTTGCCATAGACAACATCTCCACTTTTCCAAACCCGAAGCTTAGTAAATCTGTCCCTTAAAGTATATTATTACTAAATGCTGCACTGTCTGTTATTTGATAAAACTTAGAAACTATTCAACTTATTTATTAAACATATATTTGCTGCCAAATTTGCCATGAGAAACAAAACTTTCAGCTCCATGCTTTCTTTATATGCAAAATAAAGAGTGATTTTGTGAATACCAAACCATAACGTTTTAATGGCCGCCATACAATGCAGACTGTTTCCTAGTGACCATCATACAGCACGCACAGACAGAATGATAACAATCATCAAGTTGGTTGGCTTCCAGGCATGCATGCGCCCCATTAATTAGTCCCCTACCTCCTCAGCATCTCTGGATTGTATTAGGGATGTTAGGCACTAGTTCCACTGCCGGAATGACTAAACCCTGCATTTCATTAGCTTTATTGTGATTCTTTTAGTATTTTCTACAAAAGTAACATAATCAATTTGAACTTTGTTTCACATAAAGGTGTATCTGACACCATCATTTATTTTAGGATTTATTTGGAGTAATCCAGAGCTCAGACATATACCAATTCTGGATGTAAATTCTCACTGAATAAAATAAAAAGCACATCATGTTACTTAGTTTTGACTAGTTTTTAAAAGATTAGTGGGTATAAAACACGAGCTGTTCCAGACACAACTCCAGACATATACTACTACAGTATATTCATTGTGTTTCATCTGTGACAATTATTGTGTGATAAGCACACAATTTGTGAATGACCTCTATAGCCGTAGTGGTGGGATAAGTTAAAATGGTCCCAATTCTTTCATTTGTAAACTTGTACTAAAAAGGTCTTATGATGATTCATTAATTAAAACAAATAATATTTTCTTACAGACGGTAACAAGGCAATGCTGTTTTGTCAGATGGTAAAGACAGATTCACATTAGCAGTGATAACAACAAGGGGGATGTGGTTGCTGGGCAGAGCGGCAGTATTTCGTACATGATACCAATCGAATGGCGGCTGTATCATTGTTCAAAATAGGCTGAAAATATGCTGAAACTTGCTATTTCCTCATACCCAGCAGGGCAAGGCTTGCATTGAGTAGATTAGGGTTAGGCTGCGCCGGGTAAAAGTTTAGGGTTAGGGCTTAATGGCAAGGTTAGGGTTAGGATGTGGGGCATAGAGGGTTAGAATTAGGCTGGGAGCATGGAGATTTAGGGTTAGGGCTGAAGAAGAGGAAGGTTAGGGTTAGGCTGCAGGAAAGGGAGGGTTAGGATTAGGAAAGGGTTAAGGGTAGGGTTAGGTTAAATGCAGTCGCATCACCAACCCTTTCTAAAATACACACTGGAATTGCCAGCAGTCTGTATTCAGCTGTTGTGCGATGCTTTTTCAAAAGACCACCCTACCAGAGAACCACACTCCCACAAGGCAATAACCAGCAGCAAAATAATGATGATTAGTTCATGTACAAAATCAATACTCGCACCAACGTATGGGGTGGAGGGAGACAAGGTTTTCATTGAAATGTCAGATATCCTAGTAATACCTTTGGTGCTGCTAGGAACCCAAAAATTAACACCTGAAAGAAGAAAAAGCAGGAGCATAATGTGCACCCCCAAAAAAGGTCATAGTAAATAGTAAAACATTTACTTTTTATTAGTATTAATTTCAATCTTAATATTTCGCAAGTTTTTATTAATACTAATAAAATGTTTTACTATTTACTATTACCCTTTTTGGGAAATGTGAGAAGAGGGGTGCGCACAATAAGCTCCCGCTTTCCCTTCTTTGGTATTCAAAAATAATGATGATGTAAACACAAGGGGGAAAAGACAGTAAAAAATATATAAAATAGTAAGTCCCAAATATAGAGGGATTGTTATCAGGGGCAAGATCACAGACCTACCTGGTGGCCCAGCTGGACCTTTTATTCCTGGTGACCACTGACTTCCAGGGTTACCTTGGGGATGTATGGGGTTCCTCTTTATGTTACTACCTGAAATAAAATTCACAGTTCATTACAGTTTATTTTCATGGAGTGAAATAACAATGGACTAGATCCTGACCTCCGCTATCGCTGCGTTAAGAGCTCCTTACCATTGCTGTAATGGAAGTGTGATGCTGGATCCATGCCACGTCCAGAAAACTGGCACATAAGGCCACCAGGTGAACCCTACCTTAACTTATGTACACCATCTCATACAGTACTATTAGCATGCCTCCCCTCCCCAACAGAGCAGAAGCACTTCTGCTCCTTGCTCTGTCCCACCCTACCGACAGATTTATTAACCAGGACTGAATTCTGGATCCAGTGTATCCCCTTCTCCGAAGTCTGGATCCCATCCAATGATCATAAAGTAAAAGGAATGTGGGATAGACAACATTTTTACCTTTTGTACTTTGAAATGTTATATAAATGCTTATAAATGGCATATAAATCCACTTTTCCTACCTCCCTAATTCCCTACGAGTCTGCAGCTATGGAGTCTTTGTCTGTTTAGCCATAGCTGCTGCAAGAAAGCTTGAATATCTAAGTGATGGAGATTACCATAGATTATAGGCAATCAAAGGAGCACACTGGCGCTGAATCAGAGTGTTGTGTAATCTGATGACATTGTCTAGTTCACCATTTTCCCCACTGAACATGCCCAAAACATGTGCACAGAAACGTGTCATGCAGATTGTAGACATTGTGACCCTTGTGACATTTATCTATGGACATTAATATATACTTTACACCTAATTTAATAATAAAAAAGGCAAAAAAGTATCATTTGTGTAACTACTAATGATGACAATACTAATGATGACAATGTACCTAAGCATGCATCAGAAACTGCACAGGCTTTATAGTTTATACAGGTTTTATACACTTGGTTTTGTTTTGCATGTGCCCACTGTGACAGCAAATTGCATGTAAATTACCTGTAAGATGTCCTGCCAATAATCACAGTAATGCAGTGTACACAGTTCTGTTGCTGACACATGTAAAAGGTTAATAAATGGGATCTACTGGCCCCGGGGAGGGGACACAGGATATAGATCAAGCTCTCATGTCTCTCATGTCCTTCCTCTCCTGCAAGTGCACAATGTCCTGTGACACATGTCCTCCAAAAATAGCCAGTCATGGGAAGCATATTTATGACATATTTGTAAGAAAAATGGCTTCACCAGTACACACAGGACATGAGACCTTTAAATGCTATGTACAAGCTTTACTGCTATGGAGGAAATCAGAAATAGTCAATGTCAACACAGAACCTACATGGTTTTAGTTTAAAAAAAAAATAAGAGCAATAGTTATAAAAAGATAAAAATTACATGTTTACAATAAAACAATGACATTTTATTTAATTCCCATAGCTAAACATATGGTCATGGAAGAAAACAAGGAGCAAGCAATGCTTCCGACAACCAGAGCCCGCCTTAAGTTTTCCAACTCAAGCAGGCAAAAATATGTTTAAAAACAGAATCTGGTTCTGTATGTCCATGGGAACTTAACCCAGACCTTTGCTGGATGTTCCATTAATCTTAAGGGTGTATGAAACAGAATGCAGTCCAATCAGTTAGCAGAGAAAAAAAACACACAACCCAACTAAATCTGATTAAAACCCATGATAATGGGGCAAAATCAGAAAGTGTAGATTTTGATGATGGTGGGTAACAATGATATCTTGGAGACTGAGTTAATTAATAGCGGTTGCATTCCCCGCATAGAATGAGGGATTTCCGAAATAGGGGCATCCAAAAGTTCCTTTTCGGATGTCCCTATTTCCAATAACCCTCCATTTTTTTATTTTTTTTTCAGAATAGGTGAGTATGCCAATCAGCGCCGCCATCACGGTAAAGGTGGGTAACCTCTCCAGGGTTAGGGTCAGGCTGCGGGGAAGAGAGGGTTAGGGTAATGGAAGGGAAGGGTTAGAATTAGGGGAAGGGTTAGGGTAGTTCTCAGGTTTACCTTTCGGAGCACTGTGTTCAGTGCTCCGTGGATTGATTGCTATGCCTCATCGAGGCATAAGCAATCTAAATATAAGCCAGTTCGAAACTGGCTGGAAGGAAACAACCCTATCGAAATAGGTCCATTCTTTCGCCACATGTCTGCACTTTAATATATTAATTCATGTCCCACTAAATTACGCCCCAACATTCACAATTGAGTAAAAGCTGTCATTAAACATATGTAAATTAGAAAGCAAATGGAAAGCAAAAAAAAAGTACTATTAAAATCCTACCTGTCATGCTCACCTCCCCAGGGCTGCCATGTGCTGGTGTGCTTCCCCACAGCCCAGAGGGTTGTGATGGCGATCCAAGCTCTTGTGCAATATCAGATGTTATCATCATTGCAACCTATAAACACCATAATGAGAACAAGTACAGTAAAGTATAGGCAACAGATATTTAATACACAAAAAAAACAATTCTGTCATTGTAGTAAAAATTACCTTTGCTTCCAAAGAGCTCAGACGTTCACTTAACTCTGGAATCTGACTACAGTTCAAACATCCTAGGTCAAAAAAAATGATGGAGGCAAGATTTGAATCATGCACGATTTTTGAATGATAAGTAAAACTATTATGACATGCTTGTATAACAACAGCTTTTAAATAATGTAATTTATTCATGCATTAATTATTAAATCATTTAATCATGAATCATATTCAATAACCATAATCACTGATCTCTTTGAAATAGTTTTATGACTGTCAATCTACACATAAAACACTATGGGCTGGATCCAGACTTAAGAAAGATCTTGAAATTAAGGGCCTGATCCAGCGTAAGATCGTCTGAAAAGCCGATCTGCGCATGCACCGGGCAGATGTTGCCCGGCGTCTCTACGGCAACGCCTGATCTTGGTTTGGGCATCCGTAGCAGCGCCATAGGGACGCTGGTGGGGACGTCTCCAAGCGTCCCTATGTTCAGGTTAGTGTAGGTGGGCGGGGGGAGCTAGTTTAATGAGGGTAGCCATTTATGCTATTTGATGTTTATATAATATCTTTTCCCTTGTTTTTAGTATCTATGTCCTTGTGATTCATTTAGTCTCATTGGGCCTGATCCAGACCTTTTCAGCCGATCTGCGCATGCACCGGGCAGATGTTGCCCGGCGTCGCTACGGCAACGCCCGATCATGAATCAGGTATCCGTAGCAGCGCCATAGGGACGCTGGAGGGGACGTCCCCCAGCATCCATACGTTCAGGTTAGTGTAGGTGGGTGGGAGGGCAGGCTAGGTGGCCATACGCTCCTGTATGTAAATTAGGGTAGCCTTAAGCCGGCATAAGGAAGGGGCCATACGCCTGCACAGGGGGAGTGTTGGGGACAGTGGACAGTGGCGTAGGTCTGGATCAGGCCCTAAGAGAGAAAAGTTACTCCTGGGCTAAACCATGTTGATTGCAGGGAGAGTCAAGTTAATTGTATTCTTAGCATGCAGGAATATATCTTTGAATTGCTTATTGCACAAAGAAAATTGTTTAAGGAACGTAAAGGCCCTACCCTAATGAAAGATTTCTCAATAGGGCACTCTAGGTCTCTGTTATTCTTAAAAATGTCTGTTTCACTATTTAAAACTCAATAAATCTTTATTCATATCCATTAAAAGTAATGTAATGTGATAACTCTTATTTTAAACTTAACTGTTGTGAAATATACATAAGTAATTCTAATTTTCCCACAGTGTTTTCCACCGATAATAAGAAAAAACCTATATGTATTTGTCTAGCATTTTATTTACCAATCTCCAGAAATAAAATAATTGCTCAGATCTGTGTCTATTTCATGTCTGAAGGGTTGCTGTTCACCATATTGTAACAATTATTTGCAACAATTGTTGCCATTCATATTTGTATTAATGTTACTTTAACAAGTATAGTGGTTAAGTTTAGCCTTAGTTGTCTCTTATAATGTGAGTATTAGTAAATTGTTATAACGTGGGAAATTTTTTGCATTCCACTTATAAGTGGGGCTTTGTTAGCCTCTCCAGAGCTGCAAATGTTTTTCTTATGTGACAATGATCCCCATATAGTGCATAGGCAATGAGCTATATAAATCAGAGGAGACGCTTGGAAAGTTATCTATCTATACAGCTGCCAGTGCCGCTAATTGTCTGGCTAGCTCACGCTCAAGACACAGATCCAGATTAACAGTCTGGTATTTTTAACAAAAAAATGCAGCCAAATTACATAATAGGCATAGTAACGGGTGCTTGTGCACAACACCCGCACAGCCTGCGGGGGGCCGGGGCTTGGCGCCAGAAGCGAGAGCCCGCTGTGGGGCTCGCCCTCCCGCCTCACTGGGTAAGTGAAAAAACGATAAGGGTAGTGGTATTTCACTGGCGGTTCCCCCTCTGAGTGAGGGAGGGGGGCCTCCCACTTATCCTACACCCCTCATGTCTCTTCACAGTTGCAGACTAGTCCCACTGTCCCTACCTACTATCTAGCGAAACCACAGCCAAGGGAACGAGGTTGGCGGAATCAGCGGGGAACGAAGACCCTGCTTTACTTTTACACTGTTATTTAGACTTGGGCTGGGAAACATCAACTCTCAATTCTAATATTGTTTGCAACAGATGAAATATGACTCCCCTGCAATCAACATGGTTTAGCCCAGGAGTAACTTTCCTCTCTTATTTTTAAGCTCCTTCTTAAGTCTGGATCCAGCCCTATGTGTGTGCTAGTCTATCCAACAATTCAAAACACATATTTTCTATTCCAGCTTTCTAGTCGTTACTCTTTTCATTTTTTTTTTACTAACCCATACTTCTCTCCCAAGAAATCATTGCTCTTAAATTGATATTTTATTCCTTCTCTTCCCATATGTCTGTGACTAGTGGTGTCATGGAAGGGGCAAATGTATGCTGGTTATTGACTGTTAAAACTTTTGTCTTATAAAAACTGTTATGGAAAATGTTATGGCTTGGTGTTGCTATTTATTTTGCCAATCTAGTTTTTCTCAGTTCGTTTAAGTCTTGGCCGATACAATTCTTATACTTTTACATTGCATTTTGCACAGTTTAATTACTCTTTTTCATTTATTTCCACTTTTCAGTGGTTGCTATAGTAAAAAGTGGATTACCCTGAGAAGCACAGGGGAAGCTCCTTTACCCATGCCAATTCTTAAAGGGTTATGGGTAACAGCCAAGAGTGAAGACCTATTTTAGATTGGGATGTCATCATGTTCCTCTTGGACTTGGTTTATATTGGGCCAGATCATATGTCAAAGTGTATGTAAATAATACACTATAAGGACCCCTAAAAATGTGTACTTATTTTTTAGGCATGAAAAAGCAGAGTGTAACAGAAAAAAATGCATCTGTATGGTGAAAGTGTTCTACTAAATATTGCCATCTTGTTTGTAAGCTCTGCATGGGTTAAGTAGGTTTCATTGAAGCAGCTGATTCTCACACAACTGCCCACTCTGTCCCAGCTGGCTTGGCAGAGTTTATAAACTCTGCATTTAACCCCATATGACCTTAAAAAAACTGAAAAACAGGAAGGTTAAAGGCAGGACAGCCTCCCATGCCCCACAATGAACACACACACAATAATAGACTGTAGGCATAGTATAAGAGAATTCCATGAATACATATTGCTTGGCTGTTCAAACATACAGAATGTGTGTGCCAACCTGAAACCTTCCTGTATTCGCCAAAGAACTATTTATATTTGAATGCAAGTCTAACATATTTTTTTCTTTATATATGCTGTTTTTTGTCTTTTCTATATTTCACAAAGAGAACTAATCTATCTACCTTTCTATTGCAAGTAGAAACAGTAAATGAACATGTCTGTTTGCCACAGTAGAGTTAAAATGTGTTCAGTACAAAAACAGCCATTGTCATACATAGTAATTTCCTGTTTTAATCTGGAATGCTGTGAGAATTAAGTAGGTACCTGAGAAACTGCCCCCTTCCCTAGGGGTTATTTTATGCAAGGTAGTTCTGATACGTGGAACTTCTTGTAACTCTGCCAAGGAGCCAGGGCCTGTAACATTAATAAATATATGTCAGCTTAAGTTATCAGACACGCAATATGTATGGTCTTTTATACTAAGGTAATAATCATAAGCAACCATATGTATAATCATCCCAGTAATGATTGTCACTCCTGAAGAGAAAGGCTTGGACATTAAAATCTGCAACTCTGATTGGCTAAGAACACAATAGGTTTTCTGGTTTCTGCTGAAAGGAAAGTTTACATTCTCCTTGTCAACTGTTTTCATTTAGTTGCAGGGTCAAGCAGTCACAGAATTGTCCATTATTGAGTAAATTGCACAAGAGATGTGTCCTGGCGAAAGAATTGTATTTGATACCAAGAATTTTATATGTAGGGGCAATCCCAAAAGAAGTGGTACAGGGTTACTTGTCTAGCACAAAGTTCACACATTCTTCGGAATCAGATAGACCCATTATATGGTAAGATGTGGAGAAATATAACCTCTGTGATAGATATAAAAGATCATCTTCCTGTATTTGTGGTCCTTGAGGATAGAATATGAATATTTGAGAGTTCTGCAAACAGCATGAATAGATAGATTTAGTAGAACCAATATGACAAACCATGTTGATCTTTATGTAATGTAGTCTAATGTGGCTCTAGGGTAGTGCTAGTGTAAAGAGATGACTTTTCTTTCATGTTGAAGGCTGTCCAGTTTGTTAATCCAATTCTGGGCTGTAAAACTCTGGGTGACTGAGTTAGTATAATGAAGAGCTTGATGAATGGCAATCGAGAAGAAGTTAAAATGTTTCCCTTATCTGGGGGATGGTCAATGTCGATTCAGTTTTTGGAATGTTTAGGTCTCTGATACATTTAATTACCCTGGACACTGGTTAATGGGTAGGATGCATTCCCTGTCTGAAAGGCCGGTTGTGCATGGGAAGTCACAAGTATTTTTGGCTGATGTGAGTAACAGGTTGTCCTGAAGGTCTTGGCAAAGGTCAATGGAGCATTTTTTAGGATAGACAGAAAGAACATGACAGAGGAAAAACTGCTGAAAAGGGCTGTAAGAATAGGATTCCTTGTTATGGATCCAATTCCATATAAAGCTTAGATTGCTAGTATAGTTATACCATTTTAAATGTATTCCATCATTACCAAAATTCATACCTAAGAGTGAGTTAGGCGCGGATCCACCTAACTCACCCGTCCTGCCCCTAATCTGCCCCCCCCCCCATTTTAGGTACCTTATGGCACTTACGAGTGCCATAGGGCTACCTTATCTTATCACCTGTCTTAAGAAGAAAAGTACGCATGGACAAGGCCTCTCGCCGCCTAATCTAAATCCCTCCCCCTCCCACTTCTACATAAACATTCCCCGAGGCGGCATTACTCCGCCTCTTTCTAAATAAATTACTTTAGTTAAGACCACATGAAGCCAATCTACGCACCTAACTGGTAAGTAGATTACGTAAATGGCCTACTATGCATGCGCAGTAGGTCATTTCACAGATCTATGCACCTAAGAAGCCGAAGCTTCTTAGGTGTGAATAAAGGTCCCGTTTTCTCGGGTAATTATATGGTCCTCTCTGGGAGATAGGGTGATGGCAACATTTGCAGTGGGTTTAGAAGCTTGGGGAAGATGATCATTTTTTTAAAGTTCCTGGTACACGTAAAGGATAATGGAAGGAGTTTCCACTTGTCCATGAACATGTTGGCCTCTTTTCTTTACAGGTCTCAGATTTGCAGAACACAACACATGGTGGTTTTTGGGGGAGATAAAGGACAAAGGCCCAGATCCAGAACAACGCTTGTGAGCGAATTTACACATGGCGGAGACGTAAAATCGTGTTTTGGTAAGTACTGCGCATGCGCACCATAGAAAATACGCTCAGTAACGTAGCGTAATTGTGAACGTATGGGCCATTCACGTATGTGTCACGTAAATACTTACGTGTGGGCGTGCCAATTTTACGTGAGTCCAAAATACGTCTGAAATACGTTAAGTGGGCGGGGGTTTGTATTTAAAGTGTACAGTATGGGCGTGCTTAGCTGCGTAAGTACGTGTTGCCCATACGTACGTGTGCGGATCACTGCGGTTATGTTGCCAAAAGTTAAGGTAGGTTTTTAAAAGCGTATCTTGACAAAATACGTACATTCAAGGGGTGTGACAAGGGAAGTGTACAGAAGGTAAACACGCGTAAATACGCTACGCGAGTAAACGTACGGCAAACGTAGTTCTGGATCCACCCCAAAGTGTTTAAGCGTTTACCTCAGATCTGGAATTGATTATGCTATCTGGGACGGTGTTCTTGTCTCAGCATCATAGTAATTGATTTGGATAAAACCTGATAACCTATCCAAGCTGTACAATAAGCACAGCCAAATGCCCTAATATACTAGTCCTTCATTTTCTCCATAGACTTTCAGGCACTAGCTCTCACTTTCCTATTACATACTAAAGAATGTCAGCTAGAATATATATATATGGATATATATATAAATATATCCATGGTGGGCAGTGGAGTGAGGAAGAGCAGGGGGATTTGTCCATGGCAGGGTTGCCAGTAGAGAGTTGAAGGTGCCACAACACATGGTGGTTTTTGGGGGAGATAAAGGACAAAGGCCCAGATCCAGAACAACGCTTGTGAGCGAATTTACACATGGCGGAGACGTAAAATCGTGTTTTGGTAAGTACTGCGCATGCGCACCATAAAAAATACGCTTAGTAACGTAGCGTAATTGTGAACGTATGGACCATTCACGTGTCACGTAAATACTTACGTGTGGGCGTGCCAATTTTACATGAGTCCAAAATACGTCTGAAATACGTTAAGTAGGCGGGGGTTTGTATTTAAAGTGTACAGTATGGGCGTGTTTAGTTGCGTAAATACGTGTTGCCCATACGTACGTGTGCGGATCAATGCCGTTACGTTGCCAAAAGTTAAGGTAGGTTTTGAAAAGCGTATCTTGATTAAATACGTACATTTAAGTGGTGTGCCAAGGGGAGTGTATAGAAGGTACGCATGCGTAAATACGCTACGCGAGTAAACGTACGGCAAACGTAGTTCTGGATCTACCCCAAAGTGTTTAAGCATTTGCCTCAGATCTGGAATTGATTATGCTATCTGGGACGGTGTTCTTGTCTCAGCATCATAGTAATTGATTTGGATAAAACCTGATAACCTATCCAAGCTGTACAATAAGCACAGCCAAATGCCCTAATATACTAGTCCTTCATTTTCTCCATAGACTTTCAGTTACTAGCTCTCACTTTCCTATTACATACTAGAGAATGTCAGCTAGAATCTGATTGGTTGCTATAGTCAACATCTCCACTTTTCCAAACCCGCAGCTTAGTAAATCTGGTCCCTAGAGTGCCATGGTTATGGTTATGGGAGTCATTTAAGAGATATTAAGTAAAATACTAGTGAGAGAATTAGGGCAGTATGTGGTAAATTGTGTGGACTTCCATGAATGGACATGGCTTATAACAGATATCTTCCTGAGGGATCCACTATGGAGTCCAAAGTATATTTTAGAGATTTGAAAAGCCTATTACAAAACCCCTGATTTGATTTGTATAAATGCTATACACTCACTGATCCACAAACCTTTGAGAGTATGCCTAATTAGGACCACTGGTGAATTTCATTTTTAATACTGAATAAAACTACTGTGGGTAATTACTAATAATGAGGTAAACTCAGTTTTGAAAATGGGGGAAATGACTGTATGTCATTTTTAATACTAGGTAAAACTACTGTGGGTCATTGCTAATATTGGGGGAATCAGTTTCTCCCCATTCTTAATAACCTACAGTAGTTTTATCTAGTTTAAAAAATTACATAAAGTTGTTTCATTTATTATTAGTAATGATGGTTATTATTAATAATAACTAAATGCAATATTCCTATTGAATGAAACAACTGTACATTGTTACATGCCATGTTAACAGTATATAACTACTCACTATTCGGGAACGCATGGTGCCGTTATCTTCCTTGGCCTCTGGTGAGTTCTCCTTCATGCATGCCATCACTTTCACGTGACGGCATACAAATTTGCCATGTGGAGAGTGCCGTCCATCCTGAGGCTGGACCCACACTCTCTTGTGTACTATCGTTGCCAGGCAATGGCCAATGCAATTCTTTGGTGAGGCTGCTGCACAATCAGTGTACAGCAGCATCTTTATAAGTTCAGACAGCGCTATTTCTAGTTGCCAGTTATAGATCCAGTTTGTCTGTCTGTGCTTGCTCTCTGCTTTTCTCTCTCTCTCTCTCTCTCTCTCACTCTCTCTCTCACTCTCTCGCTCTCTCTCTCTCTCCCTCTCATTTTTCACCTGATTCCTGAGTGCCCTTCAGTTCCATTTATTCCTTGTGTCTCTCTCTCCCTTATCCAGCTCCCTTGTTTCTTTGTATTTTTCCCTCTGTGTGTAAGTGAGTGTGCGCTTGTCTGAGTATTTGACCTTATCTATCTTGTTAGTGTTTTTGGGCCAGATCCTGAGCTAAGTACACTAGCGTATTTACGCTAGTCGATGACGTCAAATTGGCTATTTTGTATTTACTGCGCATGTGCACGGCAGATGTTATGCCACGTAACTTCTGACATACTTACCATCAGCATAAATATGAAGGAAGGGGAGCGGGCATCAATATGACACCCGTATTTACGCTTTGGAGGCGGGGGGGACATTTAAATTGGACAGTATGGGCCGGGTTAGGCCGTCACGTACGTAAATCCATTACATACGTCAGTAAGTAGGGTTTGGGCAGCGTAAAATGGCCAAAGTAAGTATGACTGAGGGGAGTGCCTAGGGGAGTGCATAGTAATTACGCTAGAGTAAATACGCTACGCATTCTAACATAAAAAGCTCTTAGGTCTGTATCTATCCCTTTGTCTGCGCTGTCAATCCCCGCTAAGAAACTCTGTTTTCCGAAATAGTTCCTTTTCGGATGTCCCTATTTCGAATAAAGCAGAGTTTCTATTTTTTTTTTATGAATGGGTGATTATGCCACCCATTCACTTTCACACTTACCGCTATCCCTCCGCCACAACTCTGCAGCTACTATCGCTGGACCAGGAACAGGTGAGTAACATATCTATGTTGGGTAGGGAAGGTTAGGGTCAGGCTGCAGGGGAGGGAGGGTTAGGGTCAGGCTGCGGGGGGGGGAGGGTTAGCGTCAGGCTGCGGGGGAGGTNTATTTTTTTTAATGGGTGATTATGCCACCCATTCACTTTCACACTTACCGCTATCCCTCCGCCACAACTCTGCAGCTACTATCGCTGGACCAGGAACAGGTGAGTAACATATCTATGTTGGGTAGGGAAGGTTAGGGTCAGGTCAGGGGGGAGGGAGGGTTAGGGTCAGGCTGCAGGGGGGGGAGGGTTAGCGTCAGGCTGCGGGGGAGGT